>OX465098.1:44600987-44658487 GCA_949987625.1 Chalcis sispes
GAGAGCGAGAGCGAGAGCGAGAGCGAGAGCGAGAGCGAGAGCGAGAGCGAGAGCGAGAGCGAGAGCGAGAGCGAGAGCGAGAGCGAGAGCGAGAGCGAGAGCGAGAGCGAGAGCGAGAGCGAGAGCGAGAGCGAGAGCGAGAGCGAGAGCGAGAGCGAGAGCGAGAGCGAGAGCGAGAGCGAGAGCGAGAGCGAGAGCGAGAGCGAGAGCGAGAGCGAGAGCGAGAGCGAGAGCGAGAGCGAGAGCGAGAGCGAGAGCGAGAGCGAGAGCGAGAGCGAGAGCGAGAGCGAGAGCGAGAGCGAGAGCGAGAGCGAGAGCGAGAGCGAGAGCGAGAGCGAGAGCGAGAGCGAGAGCGAGAGCGAGAGCGAGAGCGAGAGCGAGAGCGAGAGCGAGAGCGAGAGCGAGAGCGAGAGCGAGAGCGAGAGCGAGAGCGAGAGCGAGAGCGAGAGCGAGAGCGAGAGCGAGAGCGAGAGCGAGAGCGAGAGCGAGAGCGAGAGCGAGAGCGAGAGCGAGAGCGAGAGCGAGAGCGAGAGCGAGAGCGAGAGCGAGAGCGAGAGCGAGAGCGAGAGCGAGAGCGAGAGCGAGAGCGAGAGCGAGAGCGAGAGCGAGAGCGAGAGCGAGAGCGAGAGCGAGAGCGAGAGCGAGAGCGAGAGCGAGAGCGAGAGCGAGAGCGAGAGCGAGAGCGAGAGCGAGAGCGAGAGCGAGAGCGAGAGCGAGAGCGAGAGCGAGAGCGAGAGCGAGAGCGAGAGCGAGAGAGAGAGAGAGAGAGAGTGCGAGAAAGTGAGAGAGAGTAAGCGACAGTGGGAGAGTAAAAGATAGAGAGTGAGAGAGTTAGAGAGTGAGAGAGAGAGAGAGAGTTAGAGAGTGAGAGTGACAGAAAGTGAGAGTGTGAGAGAGAGAGAGCGAGAGATTGATTGATTGATTAAAATTTTATTAAGGCTACGGGGTATATAACCCCATATAGCCCTGAAAGATAAAAATTACAATGTGATTATAACGTTATAAACTAGTTAACAGTAAATAAATTAACAAATTAATGAAGTAAAATATAATATAAAAATAACAATCGAGAAAATACAATTAGCGTAAAATAATGCAATATAGAAAAGAAAGTATAATAATAATAATAATTCGCTATACAGTTTTCGCAGTATTAACACTATGGCGAGTCACCGACATTGATCCGTACGCTCCAGTAATACTGTCAACAAATTATCGGTTGTAACCGGATTTAAATCCAAGTTCATTTCGCGAGCTCTCAAACGCCAATGTATAATTTGTTTAGATAATAATCGATCACGAACCAATGATTTGAAAAACCGCGATAACTGAGTATCAAACGGAGGAAGTTAATCAGCCATTGAATTTAAAAATTTTGACGCTACTCTGTGAACGGAGCTGTTTAAGATTTCCGCGCGAGGCGTTGAATATAACAGTGGCAAAGGCCGATGACGAGTTGATGTACGCAACATAAAGTTAGATCTAAGAGAAAATAGATTAGCTAAGTACGCAGGCTGCCCATTTGCTATACATTTAAATGCTAAAGCTGCTATGAACAACAGTCGTCTATTTTTCGTATCTAACCAACCTAGTGATAAGCGATAGGGTGTCATCAGCGCTTTCCACGGTATAAAACCATGAACAAAACGAGCACACGAATCAAGCAAACGATGAAGCTTTACTTCTTGCTTTTGAGTTAAATCATGATAAATCACAGAGTCATAGTCGAAATATGGAAAAATTAAAACCTCAACAAGACGTTGCTTAAGTTGACGAGAAAGTGCACGCCTATGAAACCTAAGAGAGTAAAGTGCACCATTTACACGACTAGATATTTGCCTGACTTGAGATCCCTAATTTAGGGAAGAAGAAAGTTGAATACCTAGGTCAGTGACACGATCAGCATACTGTATAACAGCATTATTCACTCTTAACAGTGGAAGATTACCATAATTAAGGGTAGAGATGTAACGCTGACTGCCCAAAATCATCGGTTTCGATTTGTCAGGGTTCAATTTGATTTCATTGCACTTTGCCCACTCAAAGACCCTCACTGCATCTTCATTAAGTAAACTTATATAATCAGGTAATTTAGATGGATGACAATGCAGGTATATACGTGTATCATCAGTATATATACCATGCTTTGAATTACGTAATACCGGAGGAAGATCATGAATGAAAATCGAGAACAGTGGTGTAACTAGATAACGATCAATAGCAAGTCTTACTTCTTCTGTAAAATAAAGCAACGCAGTCTGCGTAGAATGACAAGATCTGAAACCCGATTGAAACGAGTCCAATAGGTTATTTGCATTTATAAAGCATATATTTGCATTGAAAGTTGGTCATGTATTACGCGTTCAAATAATTTCGAAAACTCAGATAATAAGGCTATAAGACGTGTATCAGACGGCGACTTAGGTGGGTGAGTTTTAGAAAGAGGTAAAATAGCAGCAAGTTTCCAGCATTCAGGAAAAATGCCTTGCTGAATCGAGCTGTTGAAAATTGTAAGGAGATATGGACATAGCGACAGATACGCTAGTTTCAACATTCTTGTAGATATAAGGTCGGTGCTAGTGCAATTTCTTACTGATTTATTTTGTGCACGGTTAAGGTCACGCTCGAATATAAAACTAAAATCAAATCTTCTCAATTGATCATCGGAGGGCAAATGATTGAGGATGTCATCAATGTCTGTTTGTTGCAGGGGTAGAGACGAGCGTGAAACATTGGCATAATGTGCACTTGAAGTGTTGGGCGTAAAATATAAGTAAGTGGCGATGGAGTGTTAGGAGCCATGGCACCCATTTTTCTGAGGCTAGACCACAAAGACTTAGGCTCAGTGGATGACTCCAATAAGGAAGTAAAATATTTATTCTTCGCAGAATCAATATTATTGCTGACAAGAACGTAGATTGACAAACGCCAATTTATCTTCAGGTCTACAAGCTGTTCTAGCTCTGCGGTATGCTGCATTTTTAGCCTCCATAAGTAGGCGAATATCCCTTGAAACCCAAGGTTTATAAGTTGACTTAAGTTTAAAATTTCTGTGGTGAGCATGTTTATCAAAAGCCTCAATGATAGCATTAGTTAGTGATTGAGTCATGGATGATATACCACCTCCATCAGGGGAAACAAAACGATCAGTGGCAGTCGATGAATAGGTGTGAGGTATGCCACAGCATATAAGCGAGGGCTCAGTCGGGAGAGCAAGTCTTAAGTATGAGTGCAAATCTTTAGTAAAACATTTATTATTCATATTGTTTAGACTCCGTACTGTTATAGTTTTTGAAACAACAAAAAGCGATGGAAGACAGTAATCTATTGAAATAAGATCATGACCAGCAGTAAAAGGTGTGTCAGTTTTGAAAAATTTGTGAACTAATTTTAATGAAGGTACTATAAATAGGTCGAGCCATGTATCAGAACGAGTACCGTCGTCTCTGATTACATGATGAGTAGGATCAGATGGTACTAACTCAAGATTATGCTCTTGCAATAAATTTAAAAAGTATGTAGAGTCTGGATGTTCCTTATGCATCGGACAATTAAAATCGCCCGTCATAATGAAGTCAGTGTATGCTGGTAAGATTTCACCTAATTTCTCAAATAATTCTGTAGGGTAAGAACCGTGTGGACGACGATACACGACAGCAATTAGCACTTTCGATGAGTCAGATCGTACCTCAACCATCATATATTCCGGCGTGTCATCGAACCGAGGATCTGAACAAGTGACTACGCTAGCTTTATAGCCATAACGAACGTAAAGTGCAACACCACCACCCTGCTTACCAATTCGATCATGTCTGAAAAAATTATAATCTTTGATTATATAAGGAGAACCAGGTACATCGGGTTCAAGGCACGTCTCGGTAACAGCAATTACATCATATTTGCATACACTGCTTGCAAGAAAAAATTCTAATTCATTGAAGTGGGCAGTAAAATGATTAATGTTACTATGACAAATACTAAAATGACCAGACACATTAAAAAGACCCGACTGAGCAGTTGCCACTCATTGTGGCTGAGTACGCGGTGCAAGTCTATCAAGATCCTGCAAAGATCTAATTGGGATTAACGGTGATTGATTGGCAATACGCATATACACAGTCAAGTACGCACGGTCGGTCGCAAGTAACCCAGATCTTCATACTTTCGATTTGCGGCACGTAATAATTCGTAAACTTGACGAGGCCAGAGAGGTGTTAGAAAAACCTTGCTATCACCGCCTACACCAAAGATTGATAAGCATGTTTTATCACGCAAGAGCCGTGCTTGAGACACTATTTTATTTCTAATAATCGGCGAAGGTAAGCTAATAACTAAGACAAAACAATCACGCTTCTCCACAGTACCAGCGTTAGTACGGAACGAGGAGGGAGACCACTTGCGAATCGATACAACAAAATTTAAGTAATTGATACAATTTGTAACTTAAAAAATAGGCTCAATTGCCTGAGGAAAATTGTCCAAAAATTGCGCTGGAATACCTGACACGCGCAATTCACAAGGGTCCGAGAGTAAATTATTACGCTCTCGTATCTCCGTAACAGCCCAAGTGGCCTTTATCTCTTCACGAAGTTCGCAGTTTATATGCTCGACTTTGTCTTCTAACACATTCACTTGATTAGCTAGTGCATCCAAATTTCTTTCTATAGTTTCTTAAGAAGGCTTAAATTGCGTATCATTCTACACCTTAAACCACGCCGGCATCTCATTCAACGACATTCTCGAAGACGCGTGCGAATCGAGTAGGCAGCACGATACTTTTGACGGCTGTTGTTGCGAAAGAGAGGGGGGCGAGCACGGGCTGAGCAGACGCTTACGGCTGAGCTGCTTATCTAAAATCGATGTAGTGGGGGTAACATGTAGCTGATCGCACTCAGATGCAGGCACTGCAACAGGAACTGCACTCACTGAGCAAGTTTCGCTAAGAGACGCGTCAGACGAAATCGAAACAAACGGCGATCGCAACCTACAGCACAATGCGCAGTGATACAATGCGAAGTTCCAAGTCCACGCGCCGTTTAAGCAAGCAGTGTGAGAAACGCGTTCACAGCCTCTACACTTACGAATAGATTTCAAACCACGCTGTACTGTTGATTTACATTCTAAGCACACACGCTCACTCATGCCCCATGCTCATGATTACATAGTAACATAATATAAACAATACACACACTAACATACACTATAATAGAGAGTTCGGGTATCTTCGTAAACGTTTGGCTAATTCTTCGTAATAGCTAGTTATGACAGCTGTAGAGTACACATGTACTTGAGTGACGCTGAAATAATTTTACTTTAAATTTAATTTCACTTTAAATTTAAAACCACGCGTGCTCACGACGTGTCAAACTGCTGCCAATGTGAAGCAAAATAAAATCAGCACAAATTAGTTGCTGCCAACTTCGAAAAATAAGCTGCCGAATACTGGAAAAATTGTGCTGCTCTAACCTCAAAAATGCCAGAAGCAGGTTTTTCAGACTACCCTGGCTCAAAAAGATCGATCCTTACTGTAATGCTCGAATAAGTAGGAGCCAGAAGGTGTCCAGAGAACCTGCAACAAGTTTTCTCCGTCCTAGGAGTACAAAAATTCTTTAAAAAATGAACTTAAAGCAGAGCGATGAAAGTTACATGTTAGACACTTACCGAGAGAGAGAGAGAGTGAGAGAGTAAGAGAGAGTGAGAGAGAGTGAGAGAGAGTGAGAGAAAGTGAGAGAGTGGAAGAGAGTAAGAGACTGAGAGAGTGAGTGAAAGAGAGTGAGAGAGTGCGAGAGAGTGCGAGAGAGGGAGAAAGTGAGAGAGAGAGAGAGAGTAAGATACAGAGTGAGAGATTGAGAGAGTGAGATAGTGAGAGAGTGAGAGAGTAAGAGAGAGAGGGCGGGGAGTGGGAGAGAGAGAGTGAGAGAGTAAGAGTGACAGAGTGAGTTAGAGAGAGAAAGAGTGAGAGAGTGAGAGTGTAAGAGAGAGTGTTAGAGTAAGAGAGAGTGAGGAAATAATAGAGAGTGAGAGGAAGAGAGTGAGAAAATAAGAGAGAGTGAGAGTGAGAGGAAGAGAGTGAGAAAATAAGAGAGAGTGAGAGTGAGAGATAGTGAGAGAGTTAGAGAGAGTGAGAGTGAGAGAGAGAGGGTGGGGAGTGGGAGAGATAGAGAGTGAGAGAGTAAGTGTGAGAGATTGAGAGAGCGAGAGAGAGTGAGAGGGTGAGAGAGATGGGGGAGGAGAACGAGGGAGAGAGAAAGAAAGACGACGGATCACTTTTAACTTGACTGATTTTTCTTGAGCTTATTTGAATTATTGAAAGGTTCGAGATTGATCTTGAACTTGAAATGGAAATCGAATTCGAATAATGCTGTTGAGGGTCTCGTCCTTAAGGAAAGAACGGGTTCTGACTCTTTTTGCTGATCAAAGATTCGAATTAACACCTCATTCTTAGTTGATAAAATATTCTATCAACGAAGCAGGAAGAAAGAGGGAGCGTGTAGGCAGAAAAAATAAAGAAAAATTTTGGAAAAGGATTAAAAGTAGAGAAGTGTAAAGAGAAAAAGAATGGAAAAAAAAGAATGTAGGAAAAGAATAAAGAAAGAAAGGAGAGGGAAAAGAAAGAGCCTTTCTACCACTTTCGTATCTGCGTGCTTTGTGCGAGAGAGCTAGGTACGAAACGGCCTTAACCTGTTTAAATGACCAATTTTCTTGCGTAGGTGGCTCGATTTTTTGTGAAGAGAGGGGGGGGTGAGTTTGCGATGAGTTCATTGATGATCGAAGAGGTGTCCCCACATATATCTCTCATTACATTTATAACTTTTTATAGATAAACTAACAATTATTGATTTTTTTTGATTCATATTTATTATTCTTAAAAACATAAAATATTGTTGTATTCATAAAAAAATATCAGTAAACTTATTATTGGTATAAACTATTTTTATATAGTAGAATTTAATTATTTAAAAGTAAATACGTAAACGTTAATTACTTGAAATTATTATTTATAAAATAAACATAATATAAAAAGGTTTTGAACTATATTATAAGTTATCTCAACCTTCAAGCGGGCGCGCGTAGTCGAATCGACCGCGCTTAGTACATTTTCATTCATATTATTATTATTACCTATCACATTTATTTTTCATTTCTAGTAGCCTATCGCTATGTCATTGGGAGTAAAATAAAGAATAAACCGTCGCTAGGGGCGCTCCCCCCACTCCACAGATCGCAATTGTTTTAGTCCCGGTGCAGTCGTCGAAAAGACTACACGCGCCTGTCGTCGAAAAGATTACGCGTGACGCTCAACGCGACATACCCTCGTTCACGCTCGTAGTAGTTCTTTGGCCATCATTCAATATTATTAAATTAAGCTTGGATTTTTTTATATAAAATGAGTCGTGGACGGTTACCACAAAGTGCAATACTCGAAGAATTACTAAGAGAAGACGAAGAAGAGAGTGAATCAGAGCTCAGTGACCAAGGCTCTGAAACTTCCGACCACATCGTTGCAGGGGAACTTAGATCTGCTGAGAAATCAAACTGCTCGGACTCAGAAGAGGATGATTTGCCACTTTCAGAAATAAGTAGCTGTTTTACAGGGCGCGATAAAGTAACGAAGTGGCAAAAATCTAACAATAACATAGTGAAGCGTCAAGTTCAGAATATTCTCACGAAAAATGCGGGCACTCGTAGGAATGGTATGGGGGTGACAACATTTACGCAAGCCTGGAGTTTATTCATTTCAGAGAATATTATTGAAAAAGTTGTTAGATATACCAACGAATTTATTCAAAAAAAGCGTCATCGTTTAACAGAATACGTGACTGCAAACCGACGGATGCGGTGGAAATTCGAGCACTTCTCGGATTGTTGTACATAGCGGGATCCTTGAAAACATCACACGCCAATTTAGAAGATTTATATGCAAGTGATGGGACAGGTATACCTATTTTTCCTACTACTATGTCAGTGGAAAGAGTAAAATTTCTACTGAATTCATTGCGGTTTGATGATGCTACTACGCGACAAGCTCGTCGTACTTTAGACAAAGCTGCGCCAATAAGAGAAGTTTTAGATATGTTTACACAAAACTGTCTTTTGCCATATTCAGTGGGAGAGAACGTTGTAATCGATGAGATGATGGTTGGCTTTCGAGGAAAATGTCCTTTCCGACAGTACATGAAGTCAAAGTAGTTCTGCCACATGCAGAGGAACCTGTAAAATATGTCCAGCCAAAAAAAGGAGGCAATCAAAAACGCAATGTAAGTTATGTATGAAAAATATTTGCAGAAGTCATACAACATTTATTTGCAATCAATGTTATATGGACGAAGAAACTGATTCTGATGAAAACTAAACCAAAGTTAATTAATTTTTATTTTTATTTTGTAATTTTTATTATTAGACTAGGTATATAAACTAGTCTGAGATATGTAAAAGGATTTTGTATTCCTAATTTTTGTTTTGATTCAAAGAATATTTGAGTTATGTTAATTAATTTAATAATTGTTTCTTTTTCATAGTTTTAATTACTTCTTTTGACAAATCAGACTTTAAAGACAATGATAATATATCTGAGTACAAATAAATAAATAAATATTAAATAATTAGTGCTTTATTTCTCTTATTCATCCCATAGGTCTTTTCGGTTACGCGCGCCCGCTCCCGTTACAAATGACCGCGCGCCCGCTTGAAGGTTAAATATGATGCGAATTTAAAATATATTTAAACGTAATTTACTTCACTCAACGTATTTTAGTTTACTAAAAATAAAGTACATTTATAATTATTTTAAATATAACTAACGCAACTAATAATTACTTAAATCAATATAAAATATAAACTTATTTGTATTTACATTTCGATTTTATAAACTTAAAAATTATTCAAATATAATTCACTTATTGGGTTGTTCGATAATTAATGTCACTTTTTTCTCATAGATGGCGTGAACTGCATATTTCATGTAGCAGCGGTTGCGTGGCGTATATTATTATATACTATTATGATGGTTAAACTGTACACTATCTTCTGTCAAAAACTGAGCGTCATTAGTAAATAACAAGTTGGTTAAAGAATAAGTTAAAAATGGACAATCAAAGTGATCATTATCAACATATTTTATTGTTTTACTTCTGAAAGGGCAAAAATGCAGTACAAGCTCGGAAGAAATTGTGTGAAGTTTATGGTGAAGACTGCCTTACTGAACGCCAGTTTCAGCGTTGGTTTGCTCGCTTTCGTTCTGGAAATTTTACTGTGCAAGATGCACCACATACTGGTCGTCCAACCACTACTGATGACGACAAAATAAAGGCGTTAATCGAAACTAACTGGCATATGACAACTCTAGAGATAGCAGAAAAGCTCGGCATATCGAATTCAACCGTTTACTTGCACTTACAACAGCTTGGTTACGTTAACAAACTAGATGTTTGGGTTCCTTACGAATTAAAGGAAATCAACCTCATCAAACGCATTAACATATGCGACTCTTCGCTGAATCGTAACGAAAATGACCCATTTCTAAAAAGAATCATAACGGGTGATGAAACATGGATTGTGTACGATAATGCAGTCCGAAAACGATCATAGATCAAGCAAAATAAGCCCCCACGATCGACATCCAAGGCCAATATTCATCAAAAGAAGATTATGCTTTCCGTGTGGTGGAATTACAAGGGTATAGTCTACTTTGAGCTGCTTCCAAGAAACGAAACTATTGATACGAATGTGTACTGTCGTCAACTATTGAAATTGAATGAAGCCCTGAATTGGCCAATCGCAAGGGTGTGATGTTCCATCATGATAACGCCAGACCTCACACCTCTTTGATAACCCGTCAAAAATTAATGGAGCTCAATTAGGAACTGATGCCACATCCATCCTATAGCCCTGACTTAGCACCATTAGACTATCATTTGTTTCGCTCCCGTGAAAACCATTTAAATAGTAAAACTTCCGATTCCGATCAGGCTGTTAAAAATGAGTTAGTCCAGTTCTACGCTTCTAATAACCAAGGCTTCTTCGAACATGGAATTTTTCAACTTACCGCAAGATGGCGAAAGATCATCCAACAAAACGGTCAATATATTATTGACAACATGAAAAAAACGACATTAATTATCAAACAACCCAATAAAGTTATTTTTCGTATAAAATTATTTTAAAAATATCGAAATATTAGGTTGCTGCAGATGAAATGGCCAATTTAGCAATGACATAAAGTTGGCTGCAATTTTAGTGTATTATGTTGGCACAAGGCGGCGCAAATGATATGACATATTGAAGTATAAATACTGCTGCCTTGGTTTATGGAGTTACTTCTATTTTGCACTTCATATTGATCGTAAAAACAAAAAGAGAAACTGAACATGGAATTAAATCAAAAACGGCTACTTTTACTATGCGAATTTAAATTAGAGCACAACGCAACGGAAGCAACGAGGAATATCAACAGCGCATTTGGGCCTGATACAGTTAGCGAACGAACCATTCGGCGGTGGTTCGAAAAATTTCGATCCGGAGATATGGACCTTGGAAATGAGCCACGTGGGCACCCAGGACCATCGATCGATAACGACGAGCTGCAAGCATTAGTGGAGTCTGACCCCCGAGAAACCATAAGGGATCTTGCCGAGAAATTAGGCGTTGACAATTCGACAGTTTGCCGCCACTTGCAACAACTTGGAAAAGTGAAAAAGCTTGACAAATGGGTTCTGCATGATCTTACCGAGTTAAACATGACGTGTCGAGTGGAGATTTCAAGTTCTCTTCTCTCCCGCAACAAAAAGGAACCGTTCTTGCACCGAATTGTGACCTGCAATGGAAAGTGGATTTTATACGATAATCGTTGCCGTTCGGCCCAATGGCTAGATACCGATGAAGTGCCAAGACACATGTCGAAACCAAGCCTTCATCCAAAGAAAATAATGGTAACTGTTTGGTGGTCTGTAGCTTGAGTTATCCACTATTCGTTCCTGCAACCTGGCGAAACCATCAATGCTGATAAATACTGTGCTCAACTGGATGAAATGCATTAGAAATCGATAGTCCAACGACCTAGGCTTGTCAACAGGGATGGAGTGATACTGCTTCATGATAACGCACGACCTTATGTATCGAGAACAACGGTCCAAAAATTAAACGAGTATTTCTATGAGACTCTTTCTCACCCTTCATATTCACCAGACCTCTCACCAACAGATTACCATTTCTTTAAACATTTGGATCACTTTTTGACAGGAAAAAGATTTAATAATGAAGCTGCTGTTAAAAATGCCTTCGAGGAGTTTCTTCGAACCAGAAACTCGGACTTCTACAAAACTGGAATAAATGTACTTGTATCTCGTTGGGAAAAGTGTGTTGCATCTATTGGTACCTATTTTGATTAAATAAATTATCTTTATAAAAAGTTACAGCTGTTTAAAAATTTATTACTAAATCGGCCATTTCAACTGCAGCAACCTAATATTACGAATATCTATTTGATGTATAACTAAAAAAAATAGTTTGATATAAATATAATATAAAATTGTTACTAATAAAATTAAATGCAACTGAAGATTTTTGTAAATCCTCCTAACTATACCTAAATATAGATAACACTATTTTATATGTTAAATTGATATGATTACTTAAGTTATGTAAAATTATTATAAATATATCAAATAATATAGAATTATTTTAATTAGTTAACGCAATATAAAATTATCTTAAATACAACTTATTTCGATTATTTTATGTAAATGTCTATATGATATAATATAATTTTAAATATAATAAAACATATTTTAAATAATGTTACGATTTTATATTACTAGAACGAATTAAATGCAAAACATTTGAAGTACGCATGAGAAATATTTATTTTATTTTTGCTATTTTGTTTGCTACGTTGTATTATTTGAAAACTAATAAAGCGCGTACAGATGCGAGTATCTGTAAAATACGTTTTGTTTTAGCGATATACAGAGTTTTTGTATGACCAAGTGTTCTACATGTCGTCTAGGTGTGCTGTAGCAATAAAAGATATATCATCAAGCCGTTGAAAACACATCATCTGTCCTTCGAATTTCTTAATTTTTTGGTGGTTGATAAAAAGATTGTTAGTTGTGTACATTTTTGCTGTATTTACACATAATGAATTTGTCGGTGAAAGAATATTGAAGAAAAAGAAAGAACGAAAAACTTATGTGGAAATGTTTAAGACGACGGTGACGCCGTCGTTACAATAATATTCGTAGGCAGTTATCATTGATCGAAACCGTAAGAAAAACAATAAAATAGTACAAAAAATTATTTTTCCGTCTCATAGATTTGATGTTATGTAATACACACGTTTTATTCAAAATGAAAACAGGAAAACGATTTCTCTCCCAGATTTTTTGCTTACACGTAGTGAAAGCTTTGATAAATATTGAGACTTAACTGCCTGCTGCATCTATGAATTCAGTGAACTAGAGACTTACAAGACGTCATTTTTTGAAAAGAATTACAGAAGGCAAAGAAATGAAGTATCTATATCGTAATTGTGCGCTATACAACTTGTCAAAAATCAGACGCAAATCTCCATGTGAATGCAAAACTTGTTTGGTTCTTTTATGCTCAAGTCCTTATTTGTAAATCTACCACACTAAAACTGTATTACCATAAATTCATTGCCAAAAATTTGCTTGAATCGTTTATCAAGAATACGAAAGAAATAAATAATCAAAATAGAGAACGTAAAATAGAAAAATAAAATATTTAAAAAATTTTAAAAATACAAAAAAAAAGAAAGTGAAAAATACAAAAAAAAAAAAAATTAAAAAGAATGGAACTACTCTCTACGTCTACGTCGACGTTTGTGAGTAACGCTATAGTAGAAACATGCTCAGATATTCTTTTTCTTAACGAACACCTTGATTACACTAGCTGTATCTGTCAAATTTGAATAATGATATAGTATAGAATTAATTTTGAATTATTGCATGAAGTATTCAGTCAGATTTTTGAGAAATTAAAATTTTTTTTTTATAATCATAGATTGGCTATCTTAAATGTTTAAAAACTGATTTGTGATTTATTCCCGATTATTTAAAAAATCTATATATTGAGTAGAATAAGTGTTATTCCCGGGAAATTTATTTTTTTATTTTTTTATTTATTTTTTTTATAGAAGTGTTATTTTCGGAAAGCAATCTTTATTTCTGGGAATTACCGGAAATTTTGTACTTTTATTTATTGTTTATACATTCTGTCAAAAAAGTACCGGAAATTGTCGATTTGACTTAAAATTTTTTGGTACAACTGTCCTTAATAACTATGTCAAGTTTGAGCGAAATCTGTCAACGAGTGTGTTTACAGTACCTGGTTAAGTCAGTCGATGTCAATAGTGCGTGCCGATTCTTTACAATGGGTGATTACGTTGAACAAAAAATTTGTCTAAAATTTTGTGTTGCGAATGAAATTTCGTTTGCCGATGCATTGAAAATGTTGCAAAAGGCTTTTGGTGATAAAGCACTATCGAAAACCCGTGCGTATGAGTAGTACAAAGCCTTCAAGGAGGGTCGTGAAGTCGTCGAAGACTTGCCTCGTTCCGGACGCCCAACGACGGCTTCGACTGCAAATAATGTCGATAAAATTAAGGAAATGGTGCTTGAAAACCGTCATACCAGCTTGAGAGAGATATTCCACTAGTCTACACGTAAGATTTTAATTGATATTTTGGGCATGAGAAAGGTGGCCGCAAGACTCGTTCCAAAAGAGCTTAATTTTCTTCAAAAACGCTATCGCGAACAGGTCGCTTCGGACATGTTGGATCGCGCCAATTCCAATCCCGCATTCATGAAAAGCATCATAACTGGTGACGAAACGTAGGTGTACGCCAGCCAGCAGTAATAAGCCAGCAAGCAGCGGAATGGGTGGGAAAAAACGAGCCGAAACCGAAAAAACCACGCCAAAGCCGCTCGAAAGTGAAGGTGATGCTCATTGTTTTATTCGATATCCGTGGCGTGGTGCACTACGAATTCGTTCCAGAGGGTCAGACGGTAAACGAAGAGTATTACCTAGGCGTTATGAAGCGTTTGCGTGAGCGCATCCGTAAGAAGCGGCCAAATTTGTGGGCGAACAACTCGTGGATTTTGCACGACGATAACGCACCGTCTCACCAAGTTACGATTGTGACCGACTTTTTCGCCAAAAACTCAACGAACACGCTTGAACAACCATCGTATTCGCCGGATTTGGCTCCCTGTGACTTCTTCCTCTTCCCAAAACTCAAATTGTTGCTTCGTGGCACCCGTTTTTAGTCGATTGAAGCCATAAAACAAAATTCGGCGCGCGAGCTGAAAGCCATCCCGGAAAGCGCCTATAAAAAATGTTTCGATGATTGGAAGTGCCGTTGGCATAGGTGTATCGAAGCAAATGGAGCCTATTTTGAAGGCGACCCAATAAATTTTGATTATCAAACGTAAAAATGTTGTTTTAATTTAAAATTCTCGGTACTTTCTTGATAGATAGTAAGTATTAATTTATTGTATATGTTAAAATCAAAAGATTTTTCATAATTTTAATATGTTTTTAGATGTTTTTATCAGGTTTTGTAATAGATTACGCAGTCTATGAACAGTTTTCGAGTAGATGACATATCTAACGAATGTCCAATTGTCTTGGATGGCGGAGTGACTCTGATGGAATAATTACGCTGTTTCTCTGTTTTCGAGTAGATAGCGTACCTGGTTAGTATCCAGCTGTCCTGAGTAGCCGATTATTAGGTCAACTTTATTGACGATGTTCCAGACCACTGGTACAGCCCTCAGATAGAGTCAAAAAGTTTTTTTTTTTTGTTTAAACTGGCGACTGTTATAGGTAAATCGGGTACGTTTTATCAATTGGACGTAAAACCAACGTCTGCATTCAACCGGAAGTGGTCTATTCAGACCAGAAGTACCCGGAAATGCATTTTATTTAAATAGAAAATGCATATTTTTTTCAGATTCGGATATTATGTTGGAAAATACATAACTTTTATTTGAAAATGTTTTTAAAAAATTTCTATTTTTGACCTGTTATTGATCTCTAAACTTCGTAAACCGAAAGTTGGTATTCAAGCTGCGATTGGCACGTTTTAACTTTGAAATCGGATAACTAATAAAATGTGTGGTACTTAAATATTATACTTACAGGTTCTTAGGATCACTGCATCCGAATCTGAGGTCCGTTTGAGCTTATCAGTTCAACTTGAGGTTATTTAGAGATTAAACTTAGAGAAAAACGGGAATTTAAACTCAAATACATCATTTTAAAAGTTTTCACTAAGACCGAATCCGAGATCAGTTAATTCGCATCAAATCACTTTAAAGTTATTTTGAGGTCTGCCTTGAATTTTTTAACAAAAATCTCTATTTTCGACCCAAATCTAAACAGGAGTAACAAATTATCGCTATTTTAAGTAGTAGCATATGTTTCAGTGAATTTTTTATTTTGCTGGTCAAAGGATTTGAAATTTAATTCACAAATTATATTATGTGTACTAGATTTGATGAAGAATTGATAAAATACCAAATACTTTGACCAGAGAAATGAAAATTTACTGAAAGAAAGGCTATCATTTAAGCTAATAGACTATACAATTCTTCTTGAAAATACAGCAATCGTGGCAACTTGAATGATATTTTCAATTTATACAATACTTTTCAAATATTATCATTGGCTTAGTAAAACTAGGTAAATATTTATGTTCTTCTTACTTAAATTCAATTAAAACTCACGACATCGTAAGGTTAACTTAAGCAAAATGAAAGTATCTGACTCATTCTCAATAAATATGGAACTTTGATCATTTGCTTTAAATCAATAGGTTTGTTAAGAAAATCGATTACGTTTAAATCTAAATGACACTTTATACAACTGTGATGTCTGGAGAATGAAGAATTCAGATGTTTAAATTTTAAATTGTCGAATAATAGTTCTTTGATTCTTTAGACATCGTTGTGTAATAAAGAAAAAATTATTTTTATAAATAATATGGATTATATATACAGGGTAGTCCGTTTTAATCTATCGGTCGAAATAACTTCAAAGGGAGATGTTATATCAAAAAATGTTTGAGACAAAAGTTGTAGGGGTTAAAGGGGGTCGTCCAACGCTGACCTTGGCGTTAACCTTGAGGTCAAATTTGAAGGTTATTTGAGGGTCAAATCGCGAATTTCAAATGGCAATCCCAATTTTTTACTACAGATTCTGATTCTGCGTTGAAAAATATAAAAGTTTTGTCTCAAACATTTTTTTCTATGCGTGACAGATAGCGCTGTAATCGGCATTTTTAATCTATCGATGCAAATATCTCAACAACTACGCATATGAACAGGTAAAAAAGGAAAATTTGTTGATCTGGATAGGGAACATGCAGTGACACCAATATTGACCCCCTTCCCGCTCCTCTAACCTACCGTATGGAGCGGTTTCAACTTAAAAATTTGAAAAGGGTACCCCAATTTTATATTGCAGATTCTGATTCTGCATCGAAAAATATGGAAATTTTGTTCGGAACATTTTTTAGATTCGTGACAGATGTCGCTGTAATCGACAAAATTAAAAATCCGTACAAAAATCGTTACCGAATTAGAATGTCTCGAGGAATACACATCGTGTTCTGCAAATTAGAATTCTGTGGATAAATACGTTTAGAAAAAATCTGTTTTGATAAAAACGTTTATTTTACTTCTAGCGTTACCCGGGGACAACGACGTGGGCGTAGTAGAAGTATGTCCCGATGGGGTTCCTCTTTAATGTGAGTCCCCTTGCCTCTTCACCATCCGGCCTTTAGAACTAACAACGAAGATGCTGTTCAAAATTGTCTACATTTTTCTGTAAACACAAGTTTAATCTCTTATGAAAGTTGTCCACTGTTTGTAATAAAATAGTCCGGGGTATTGCCGCATAAGCTGTTTGTATTCGTTCTTTCATATCATCACGCGTCGTCGGCCGCTGTGCGTAAACGCAATCTTTTAAGATCCCCCATAAGTAAAAATCAGGTGATGTTAAATCGGGTGAACGGGAAGGCCATTGAAATGGTCCACCGCGTCCAATCCATCGATTGTGGAGGTGCCCCGTTTTGTCGCAACCACATTCGTTGCCTGGTTCTTAGATCCACGTTCTCTATTAAATTAAACAAATCACTGCTGAGGAACTGGAAATATCTTGCAGCAGTTACATTATCATCAAAAAAGTAGGGTCCAATTAAGTACCCGTTTACAATACCACACCAGACTATTACAGACCATCGATGTTGATTGTCAATAGATCTATGCCAGTGAGAATTAACGTCTGACCAATAATGACTGTTGTATCTATTTAAATGCCCAGTGCTTTGGAAGGTATTTTCGTCAGAGAAAAGGACGTACCTAAAAAATTGGTTGTTTCGTTGAATCTATAGTAAATTCGTGTACAATATCTTTCTTTAATTCGCGAATGCTGTTTAATTCGAAAATTTCTAAATAACAATAAAGTTACGCAATTGTTCTGATCTCTCGGCATTTCAAGTCATATTTCTTATTTTTTAATAGCATCTCCCTATTGTACATAAACGAGAATTGTAACTGCTTCTTAGTTTTCGACGTCTACCTGACGTGCTTCGAAGGTTTTCGTCGTCCAGGTCGACAGCTTCATAGTTTCCAATGTCCAGGGATCAACCTTGAAGGTCATCTGAAGGTCTTTCCAATTGACCTTGAAGTGGACCATCAAGGTCATTTCAAGGTCATCCTGGATTTGACTGTAGAATAGCTTTGTAAGTGATTTTCAATTTGACCTTGAAAAATCATTTCAAGGTTAAATGGGGATGACCTTGATCTTCAGGTCTGATCCCTGGAGGTCAAGGTCGATTTAGGCGACGTAACGCTACTGTGCGGGATGACGCAACCTATAGAGCAGTCGACTTTTTCGTACATATACGCTCAATGGCGCATGTACACGTGATGTGTTGGCTGCAATAATGGATTTCAGTTCCTCTAAGAGCGTCGGCTGCACAGATCGGGCCCATTGCAATGAATTTAAGCGTTCGAAAATTCAGCATTGCAGCTTTAGTAGCCTGGTTCTAAAGGCCGAATTGTAAGAGGACTCACATTAAAAAGGACCCTACGGGGACATGCTTCTACTACGCCCACGTCGTTGTCCCCAGGTAACGCTAGAAGTAAAATAAACATTTTTATCAAAACAGATTTTTTCTAAACGTATTTATCCACAGAATTCTAATTTGCAAAACACGATGTGTATTCCTCGAGAAGTTCTAATTCGGTAACGATTTTTGTACGGATTTTTAATTTTGTCGGTTACAGCGACATCTGTCGCAAATCTAAAATATGTTCCGAACAAAATTTCCATATTTTTCGACGCAGAATCAGAATCTGCAATATAAAATTGGGGCACCCTTTTCAAATTTTCTAAGTTGAAACCGCTCCATACGGGGGGTTAGAGGAGCGGGAAGGGGGTCGATATTGGTGTCATTGCATGTCCCCTATCCAGATCAACAAATCTTCCTTTTTTACCTTTTCATATGCGTAGTTGTTGAGATATTCGCATCGATAGATTAAAAATGCCGATCACAGCGCCATCTGTCACGCATCGAAAAAAATGTTTGAGACAAGACTTTCATATTTTTCGACGCAGAATCAGAATCTGTAATAAATTGGAATTTCCATTTTAAATTCGCGATTTCACTCTCAAATAACCTTCAAATTTGACCTCAAGGTTAACGCCAAGGTCAGCGTTGGACGACCCCCTTTAACCCCTACAACTTTTGTCTGAAACATTTTTTGATATAACATGTCTCTTTGAAGTTATTTCGACCGATAGATTAAAACGGACCACCCTGTATATTAATTTTTTTTTTTTTTTATTATGTTAGTTAAATTAAAATTTATGCTGCTGGCGTTTTGTCTTTTTAAGCCTAAGAATTAACTTATTAGCTCGAATTAGCAAAACGTAAATTTTTGGAAGTTATTGGAGAGTTATGAATTTCATGAACGAGCTATCGTATAAGTCAAAACTCAGTCTAGTATGCAGCTCTGGATTAGGACCGAACAATGTGATACAAGGTAAAAGATAATTAGCTGTAATTTAGGCTAAAGCTATTTTCAGTAGGAAAGAAGAATAGAACGAAGCAAAAGAAAATCCAAAAGAAAATATTTTTTTCACTTTTCTTTCTTGACTATGGTAGAAGACATGGTGGTTATTTCATTTAAATTATTTTAATTTTTAAAGTTGCAAGTCAATAACCGCGATGAAGCCATATAATGATGTATACATATAACGGGATACAGTGAGACAATAATAATTGTTCGGTCGAACGAATTATTATTTGATTTTATAATTTGTCGCGCACGTATTTTCGAAACGCGAAGACGCGCCGTGTTTACGTACGCGCGTAAATGGGGGAAAACAGGGGGGATCGCTGCATTCTTGTTCATTCGCGCTGCCTTGGGTCGCGCGTTTTTACCGCGGAAAAATTCATTAAAACAAAAACCGATCGTCGCGGGGTAAGGAGGGACGCGAGACGCGAACGGTGGGGACAATTCTCGACTACACGAATTCGCGTGGACTAGTTAGTCTCTTGCGGTTCACCGTCGAGTACAAACCTCTCGGAGATACAAACGCATTACGAATTCATTTCTTTATTCACATTTACACACATATACAGTAAAATTTCATTACGTTGCGGTGAGCGTCGTTGCGGTACAGCGATATCGCCACGTAATAGCCCGCGTTGAATCAAACGATTGATTCAACAAATATATCGAAATTCATTCAACTTTGTTCATACAACACACACGTATATAAAACACATACACGATCAACGACGGTTGTATTCTTCACTATCGTGGGGTTTTTATGCCTTCGGGCTTTTTCCCGAGCCAATAAAGGAACATTCCAATTGGCTCAAAATCATCGTCTTCATTATTTCAACCACGTCATCATCCTCATCCTCCAGCAAACTGAATTAGGAAAAGAGCTTACATAAACGCTGTTTTCCGACGCGACAATTATTGAAGACCTTAACCACTCAATGTGAAATGTTGCCCTACATGCGCTGTAGCTAAGAAAAGAATTTCTTATTTAACATATAATAGTTACAATAACTTAATCATTTGTTTCAATAGAAATTTACTTTTTCTATTGTTATACCTAATTTAGTACAATTCAGTAATTTTTTAGACTTTTCTTAGAATCAAATTATGACTTCGATCTCGCAAGGTAGAATTTGGCATATTGACTATATCTGCCTCACTTAAATTATCTAAAGAGCAATTGTCATTTTGCTTAAAGAAAAATAGATGTGTACGGGTAACAGTCGCTTATCCACAAATTATGGTTAACCGTACAACGATGAAGGGTGAAATAATGTTACCTTGTATGTGCTGTAAGTTAATACCCGCGCTGAAGCCATACAATGATGTATAACATTCAAACACATTCACATTGATCTAGTCAAGATGCCTCTGGAGGAAGAAATGCAACATTCTTTCACGATCATTGATTGCTGCACACGGTGGCCGATGGATTTCCTAGTTCGGCACGCCTCTCTACATTACTTCGGATCGAGAAAAGCAGTTCGAATCTGAGCTTTTCGTCGAGCTGACATATTTACTGGGGATCAAGCTTATTCACACAACATCTTATCATCCTACGCCTAATGATATGGTTGAGAGGTTTCATAGGTCACTCAAGGCCACTCTTCGATGATACGAGCAGTTATGGCTTGATACTTTTTTAACAGTTCTTCAGAGTCTACAAACGGCGTACATGGAAGACCTTCAAGCTTAGCCTTCAGAAATGCTCTTTAGAATTGTTCTTCAAATTGCTGGGGGAAAAAGGGAAAAACTTATGTGGGATATCTTTTACCACGACATTGATCATGACTTTGACCATCACTTTGAAAACTAGTTAAAGGTCAAGTTACATGTTTTCAAAAGGGAACTTAAATTTTTAATTCCAATTTTGATACTTGATTCCGTTGGCATTCTTCTAACAATAAAAAAATAATGATGGTCCCCTTAGTTTATTTAAGCATAATAATAAAAATTAAAAATGAAAAAGCAGTAAATGTTTTTAAATTCATTTTCATTATAAATTAACTTAAACAAAATTAGACATGCAGAAAATAATATTTTTGCTGCTAATAATACTTTTCTCAATAAACAAAGATTCTTTCCTAATAATAAAAGAAGTTTCATAGTCTCGAATTTTGTATTATTATTGCCTTGATTTAGCATTTTGATAGTCGGCAATCGCTTTTAATGAATAGCATAGTTTATTACAATCAATCTGAAAACGTAAATGAATTATTTTTTGGTTATTTTCTCGATTGTAAATTTGGTTGCCATATAGTGATTTCTGAATAATAGTGGCCATATAATGGTTTCTGAAGTTATTACTAATATAAATCAATTGTTCATTTTTTTAATTTAATTTGTTTTTTCAATTTAAGTTTAATTTTTTATTTTGACATTTTCTCTTTATGCCTGACTAATCAGTAATGAAATTGTCTATATTTCCCATGTGTTAGAAAAATGTCGATGAAACTACGTTGAAGCTTCAATTTTGTATGCTGCTAGATTCCCCGAAAGACGTCATCCAAATGACGTAATAAGTTTGCTCGTAAAAGGAGGTCTATGTTAACACATTGCGTACGGTAGATGAGATATCTCATTTTTAGCAATCCCAACGTTGTGTTTGGGAGACGAGATATCTCGTATCGTATAAAGTGTTTCTAGAGCGCCCAAAAATGTGTGGGCCCTGTAAGCGCGTCGCGTGAGCAGAGCGCCGTACGCGATGTGTTAACAGAAAATTATGCTAATAATCCTCAAATGATTGCGGTACTAGCTATGGTGCACCTGGATCCTCAGATAAGTTTACGTCAAATTGAACGACAGCTTGATGTAACAAAATCAACAGCCAGCAGATATCCAAAAAATGTACCATCCATATCACATATCTTTGAACCAAGCTTTATCGGTTGAGGATTATCGAAGACGACTTATTTTTTGTCAATGGGTGACACAGCAGGTCAATAATAATGATAATTTTTTCAAATATGTTATGTTCAGGGATGAGGTTACATTTCGAAGTACTGGAGTTTTAAATTGCCATAATTGTCACTTGGTCTCCAGTTAACCCACACTGGAGGCGAGAGGTTGACCATCAACATCGCTGGAGTTTAAATGTATTGTGCGGAATCTTTAACGGTTATTTGATTGGCTCTTACTTTTTTGAAGGCAACATTGACGAACAAACTTGCTAGGGCAGTCCCAAAAGTACCCGACCCGACAAAGAAAACAGTAAAAAAATTGCGAAAATGTTTTTTATTTTTCAACATATTCTCCTTTCAGTTCCATACACTTTCCCCAACGATGTTCAATAGCTTCGATACCCGCTTTATAGTAGGAACCGTCAAGCTCCTCAAAATACCTATTAGCCGCAGACTCTACCTCTTCATTGTTGGCAAATCTTTTGCCGCCGAGCCGTTTTTTCAAATTCAGAAAAAGAAAATAATCCGAGGGAGCCAGATCTGGCGAATAGGGTGTGTGAGGAAGTAATTCGAACTTCAACTCATTGATTTTAGCCATCGCAATGATGCACGTGTGGACTGGTGCGTTGTCGTGATGGAACAACACTTTCTTTTTCGCCAGATGGGGCCGTTTTTTCTTGATTTCATCACTCAAACGCTGCAATGAGGCTGCATAATATGCGCCGTTGATTGTTTTTACTTCGTCGAGATAATCAATAAATATTATTCCACGCGTATCCCAGAAAACGGATGCCATGACCTTGCCAGCTGACTAAACTGTCTTTGCTTTCTTTGGAGCCGGTTCTCCCTTTTCAGTCCACTGCTTTGACTGCTCCTTGGTCTCAGGTGTAAAATGATGAACCCATGTTTCGTCCATTGTTATGAATCGACGCAAAAACTTGGCTTTATTGCTGCGAAACATTGTCAAACACTCGATGGAAACATCCTTACGCTGCTGTTTGTGCTTCATTGTGAGCAAACGCGGCACCCATCTTGCGCACAGCTTTCTCATGTCCAAATTTTCGGTCAAAATGCGATGCACAGCACTTTTTGAAATGCCTACCATGTCTGCTATCTCGCGCACTTTTAGTCGACGGTCATTCAATACCATTTTGTGGATTTTCTTCACATTTTCTGACGTAGTGACCTCACTTGGTCGACCACTGCGGTGTTCATCTCGGCAGCTCGTACGACCTCGCTGAAACTCAGCTACCCAATATTTGACCGTTGTAAACGAAGGAGCAGACTTCCCCAGAGTAGAATCCAACTCGGCTTTGATATCGGTTGGACTTAGACGTTTCAAATGAGAGTATTGTATCACCTGACGATGCCCGATTTTTTCCATATTTACAAATTCACTGAGCGTTCACTTTGGATGTCTGTAAAAAAAATAATAATAAACGTACCGTTATGAATTTTTCACATTAAGTTGTTGAAAGGTGGTATTGTCAATCGCAGTAATTGTTTTTTTAAAACTACCTGTATTCATAAGTCAGGTCGGGTACTTTTGGGACTACCCTCGTATTTGCAGTTAATAAGGGATGAACTCCCAGTTCTGCTTAAACAAGTTGACCTCAATACGAGAAATAGATTATGGCTGCAACAAGACGGTGTAGCGTCCAAAATCAATTCCTTCGATTGATTACGCTTATTCAGTTTCTTCTTCTTGATAAATTGATTTTCTATGTAAGAATATGAAAAACAGATGATTCTTAGAATGGTGAATAAATTAAACTCCTTGATTGAGCCACATAAAGATGAATGTTTATTGGCTCCTTGGGGAAAAAGCCTTGCGGCATAAAAAACCCCGTTGATGATATTGCAATAGATTAATGTGACTGTATAATGTGTGTATGAATGACCGAGAGAGAATACAATGATTGTTCCGCGCCGATGACCGGGAAAGAACTGCCCGAATTCGCGCTCTCACGAAATCTCCAGACCCCCACTTATTAAGATAATCCCTTCTTACGCGCCTCTAACATTTAGCGTGGTCACGCGTGCTAACGAATCGTCGGACGCGAAAGACTCGTGTATTGCGCGGATAGGTTCCCCTTCCTTTCCCTTACCTCATCTCGCGGATCGTTTGCGATGCGACGGCGGACAAAGGAATGTCGCGTTTTTCAGGAGACCGATCAAGACGGTGCTTCTCCACATTGGAAAATCATTGTAAGAAATTATCTAAATGAAAGAATCAACAATCGATGGATAGGTAGAAGAGGTCCCGTAGAATGGCCATGTAAGTCACCAGACCTTACATCGCTTGACTTTTATTTATGGGGCTTTCTGAATAATGAAGTTTATAGAACCAGACCAACGACAAAAGAAAATAGGAAGGTGAGGATTCGGAATGCATGTAACACTGTACTGCGAAACGTGTTATCAAAAACGATATTGCATTTCCGAAAATGAGTCGATTTGTGTATTCGAGAAGATGGAGCAACTTTTGAACATCTTTTGCCTTAAATAGCTCTTTTCATACCGCCTCAGTTGAAAATACAGCTTATATTGATGGATGGTCTTTCCTTAACTGGTGGGGTCTTTACTTGGTCTTGTCTTAAGTGATTGGGTCTCTGCTTGATCATGCCTTAACTTGCCGGGTCTCTGCTTGGTCTTGCCTTAACCGACTGGTTCTCTGTTTGATCTTGCCTTAACTGGCTGGTTCTCTGTCCGGTCTTTCCTTAACTGGCCGGATCTCTGCTTGGTAAAATTTTCTGTTTCTTTCGTTTTCTGGAGTCATAAGTAAGATTTTCCATTTCAATTTGACTTCTAATGACCTTGAAAGTTGTAGTCAAGGTCATAGTCGAGGTCATATTAAGATGTAAAATTTTCTACTCTTTCGTTTTCCGGGGTCGAAAGTGAGGGTTTTCAATTAAAAAAAACCAACTTGACCTTTAAATGATCTTGAAGGCTATATTGCAGATCACGGGCAAGGTCACAGTTAAACGTCCCTTTCAGAATGTAGTAACTTTTGTTAGAAAACTTTTTTTAAAAACCTTTAGTTCTAGAGATATATGCATTCGTTCTTTTAAAAGGGATACCCAGTATATACTAGGTCGTTTAACATGCAGCAGAACTCGAGCAGATGGCAGCACTGAGCTCGTTCGAAATATGATATATCGCTATTCGAGCGTAATCCAAAAGACTTTGTTCGTCAGTCAATAAATAAATATTGATGATTCCTGGATCTACTACTTCATACCGAAGTCCAAACAACAATCAAAAGCTTGGGTAAAAGCTGGTGGAAGCTCTTCCAAACAACCGAAGACCCAAAAATCAGCCAGAAAGGTTATGACCTTCGTATTTTGGGACGCACTCGGAATAATTTTTATAGATTTTTTGGAAAAAGGGAAGACAATAACAGGGGAGTATTATTGTTCATTATTAGACTAAGTGAGGAAATCAAGCAAAAACGGCCTCATTTAGTGAGGAATAAAATTCTGTTTTTGCAAGACAATGCACCAGCTCACAAATCGTTGTAAACAATGACAAAAATTAATGAACTGCGTTTTCAATTTCTCTCTCATCTGCTTTTTTCTTCTGATCTAGCCCCCTGTGATTATTGCCTCTTCCCAAATCTGAGAAGATGGCTTTAGGGTAAAAGATTTTTTTTAAATGAGGAGGTCAAGCCGTAGACAATAGCGTATTTTGAGGGTCTCGATCAATCTTATTTTAAAAAAGGTATCCATATTTTAAGAGATCGCTAGGGATCAAGGTAAAAGCGGAATATGTTGAAGACTAAATAAGAATTTCACTGAAAAAACCGCATTTTCTTAGTTAGTCTGGCTTCATGTTGAACCACTTTTTGTATATCTATACGACGGCGGTCCGATAAGTACTCAGCCTCACCTCTCGATGGCGCTACTATCGCAAGAGGAATTCACTATCATATAGTACATTCTCGTAGACGGCTATTGTCAAAATTTCAGCCGAATCGGACTCGTAGTTTTGTTTTAACCGCGTGTGAAAGCGGGCGTGTCCGCGGATTTTAGAAAAATGGAGAAAGCAATATCGGTCAGTGATTCGATTCTTGTTTATGGAAGGGAAACCGCGCAGCGAAATCAAAAAGTGCTTGGATGCTGTATACAGTGACTCTGCTCCTGCGATGGCGACCGTAAAAAATTGGTTGAACGAGTTTCAGCGTGGTTGCACGTCGGTTTTTGATGAGCCATGCCCAGGTACCCCGAAAACGGCTACTACGGAGGATAACGTAATAAAAATCCACGACCTCGTATTGGCAGACCGCCGATTGAAGGTGCGCGAGATAGCTGAGACAATCGGTATCTCAAAAGACCGCGTGGGTCATATTCTGCATGCAATTTTGGGCATGAGAAAGGTGTCGGCGCGATGGGTGCCGCGTTTGCTCACTCCGTACAACAAGCGCAACCGTGAGACCACTTCAGAGCAGTGTTCGACGCTGTTTAAGCGCAATCCGGAGGAGTTTCTGCGTCGTTTCGTGACCGTCCAACGACCGACAAACATGGATCGACTAGTACTCATCAGAGATCAAGGAACAATCGAAACAGTGGACTTTATCGCGCGAACGTGCTCCGAAGAAGGCGAAGACTGTCCTATCGGCCGGAAAGGTGAAGGCCACCGTTTTCTGGGATTCGTAAGGTGTGATCTGCATCGACTACCTGGAGAAAGGCAAAACGGTCACAGGGCTCTACTATGCCGAATTATTGGACCGATTCGACGCCGAATTGCAGAAAAAAAAGCTTCATTTGGCTAAGAAAAAAGTGCTCTTCCACCATGATAACGCACTGGCTTACACCTCCGCCGTCGCCACGGCCAAATCGGTCGAATTGGGCTACGAACTGCTACCCCATCCAACGAATTCTCCAGATATGGCCCCGTGCGAATTCTTTTTGTTTCTAAACTTGAAAAAGTCATACGCTGGACAGAAATTTAAGTCGAATGAGCAGTTCATCGCCGCCACGGATGCCTACTTTGCAGACCTCGAGAAATCGTATTTTTCAGACCGGTGAAAGAAGTTGGAGCATCGCTGGGTCAAGTGTATCGAGCTAAGAAGAGACTATATTGAGAAATAAATCGCCACTTTTCCAAAATTTTTGTTTTGCTTTAGTAGGCTAAGTACTTATCGGACCGTCCTTGTGTGTATAAATATATATATACAGATATTGGGAGTACAAATTAATTCGGTCTGGTTTTTTGCGGTCAAAAATACATTTATTTTGAAATAAAAAGAATTAGAAGATTAATCAAAGTATCGTCCATCGCTAGTTACTACTTTTTCCCACCTCTAAGACAATTTTCGAATTCCATCTCGAAAAAATGTCTCGTCTTTTAAGGTGATCCAAATTAGGAGCCAATTTTCAATTTCTGCGAAAAAAGTGAACCGATGACCTGCCAGATCGTGCTATATCCCTCGCAACAACTAGTAATCAGAAGGAGCAATGTCCGGAAAATACGGCGGGTGCGGCAAAATATCTCAAGTGAGCGTTTCCAAATATTTTTTCACGACTTTTGTGTCATGAGGCTGAGCGTTTTCATGCAGAAAAATAACTTTGTCGTGTCTTTCCTTGTATTTAGGCCGTTTAACTCATAATGCACGGCTCAAACGAATCAATTGCAGCCTATACCGATCGACCGTACTGGTATCGCCAGACTGTAGCAGCTCATAGTACACAACACCCTTTTGGTCCCACTAGATACGCAACATGATCTTTGAACCATAAATATTCGGCTTTGGTGTTGATGTTAAAGGCCGATGGCAACGATTGACCGGGCATAGCGTAGTATTTTTTTTTTTCTTAGGGTTATCACAGAATATCCATTTTTTATCCCCAGTAACAATTTTAAGTAAAAAGCCTTCTTTTTGTTACCTTTGAATCAGCTGCTCTCAACAGAAAAATCGCCTGTCAATGTCTCTCGGTTTCAGTTTATAAGGCACCCGACTGCTTTGCTTTTGAATCATTCTCATGGATCTCAATCGTACAGAAACTGCTTGTTGAGTCACTCCAACTTTTTGTCTTCGAATTTTTTTAGCTGTCCAGAGCGAGGCTTGTCTTCAACGCTGAAATCTCCATTCTTGAAACGTCGAAACCATTCCCTACAAGATTTATCAGTTGGAGCATTGTCACTATAAATTTCCACGAGCCACGACTTCAGCTGCACTTTTCTTTCAATCAAAACAGAAAACTAAAACCTCCCGCAAATGCTGCTTGGTTAACACAAAATTGGACATATTTAACACAGTTGAAAACAAGATTATTTTATGAAACTCGAAGCGATATAAACTGAGTAGTATTGACAGATGTCTAATCTCTCTGAAACTACCGACTTTAGCTGTTACTATTAAATATTCATAATAGCCAGAGCCATCTTTTGAAAACAGACCGAACTAATTTGTATTCGCAATATATATATATTTCAAATCGATTTCTAGAGAATGTAAAAAGTTAAGTCTTCAACACAGTAATTATCCGTCATCTTGGATTATTGAAGTTTAATATTATATATTATCATAAAAGTTACTGGTAACGCAACAAACACCAAAAAATCTATTTTCGTATAGAAAAAAGAAATTTTACTTCGCCCGTATACAGGTTTTCCCATCTTATAAAAGTTAAATGCTGTAGCATGAAACATCAGTTAAAAAAAAACGTCTTAGAAACAAAAACAGCTATTTTATTAGTTTCGGATCTAAATACCTGTAAATTATTATAATTATACTTTTACTTATAATAATATGTACAATCTCTTTATTTGTATTGAATATGCTCTCTACAGTATATTTCTCAAATTTATTACTTACTGAATTTTTCCCGTAATATTAAATACTGCTAGCAATTAATTTTTTTTTTTCATTGGTAAAGAAATTTCTAAAGCAAGATCAATTTTGTTTAATATTTTGAATGATTATCTCTTTTATTACTAAAACATTTAATGGTAGACTTTTTGCTATCTCAGTCCTTTTTATTTTACGTCTTAACCCGGCATGAGCTAAGTTTCATATATACCCGAAAGTATTTAAACGCAAATGATTTTACATATAGTCACTTCGCGTTTTAAAAAAAAATGTATGTTTTTGGAACATGTACTTAGTATTTTATTAACTTATATTATTAAATAAGTTCTATTATTAATATCTCAAGTGAAAAAATACATGCCAAATGTATCTAGCTTACGCCGGATTTATAAAAATTATTCGTGTTATTACTTCATATTGATTTGAACTTATATTTTTGTTTATAGTGATGACTCTTTATCTGATTTTGACCGCATGCTAGCAAAAAAAAAGGAAGAACAATCTCGTCGACGAAAACGAAAAGATATTGATATTATAAATGATAATGATGACATTATAGCTCAACTTTTAGCAGATATGAAAAATGCTTACGAGGAAGACAGGAAACTAAATGAACTTAATAAGCCAGCAAAAAATAAAATAGCAATGTTGCCTAAAGTATTATCTCAATTAAAGAAACACGATTTGCAACTTGCATTTTTAGAACACAATGTTCTTTCAGTTCTTACTGACTGGTTATCACCAATGCCAGATCGATCATTACCATCGTTAAAGATTAGGGATTCTATTTTAAAACTATTATGTGAGGTAAATTTATTTACATAATTAAATTATACTTATCAATTCTACTACTAAAACACTGCTATAACTTTAGTTATTAAATAAATAATTATTGACGAATATAGTATAATTGTGTGCTGTGATGTCAATATTTTTTCTGGTAGAATATCTCAAAACTAAACGTCACTTACAGCTTTGCAATTTAATGATGATTGACATTTATTAAAATTATAATTATCTAACGTGTTTTTATCAATTATAATTTTTTATTTATTCATATGTTAGTTTTTTATAGCTTTCTTTTAATTAACCCTTTTTAGTAGCTAAATAATTAAATGGTTGGAAAAACTTTATGATTATTTTTAGAAGACCTATCAAATGACATCTTTTCTGATAATATACGCAAACAAATTTTTGTTTTAATTTTGTTTTCTTATTGCAAGTTCGACAAAGTGTTTTTTTGCCTCTAAAAACCTAGCCTATAAAAGTCTTTTAATAAATATAAATCCATTGGTATTTTATTGGTTAAAATCGGTTCAATAAATTTTGAACTATTGGGTGTACAACTTCGCTTCCGCCGTTTTTTCCAAAATTCGAGGCTTTATTGTAAAAAACTGGTTATACATTTATGATTCAAAGTATTGTCCATCGCTGGCCACTACTTTCTCCCATCTTTCGGGCAGCATACGAATCCTGCGTTTAAAAAACTGGTCATCTTTTGAATCGATCCACGAATCGATCCAATTTTTTACTTCTTCATAAGACCGGAAGTGCTGGTCAGCCAGGCCGTGTGCCATTGATCGAAACAAGTGATAGTCCGAGGGAGCAACGTCTGGAGAATACGGCGGGTGAGATAGGGCTTCCCATTTCAAAGTTTCCAAGTATGTCTTGACCACTTTTGCAACATGGGGTCAGGCATTGTCATGCTGTAAAATCACTTTGTCATGTCTCTCGTTGTATTGCGGCCGTTTGTCTTTCAATGCTCGGCTTAAATGCATTAATTGCGTTCGATAACGATCGCCTGTGATTGTTTCAGTCGGTTTTAACAACTTATAATACACTACGCCGAGCTGGTCCCACCAAATACTGAGCATGACCTTGAAACCGTGAATATTCGGTTTGGCCGTGGACGTGGAAGCATGGCCGGGATATCCTTATGATATTCTGCGCTTGGGATTATCGTAGTGAACCCATTTTTCGTCCCCAGTCACAATGCGATGCAGAAATCCCTTCCGTCCTTGCCTTGCAAGCAGCTGTTCACAAACACACAAACGCCGTTCAACATCTCTCGGCTGCAACTCGTACGGCACCCAATTTCCTTGTTTCTGAATCATTCCCATGACTCTCAGGCGTTTTGAAATGGCTTGTTGCGTCACTCCCAATGATCCTACCAATTCTTGTTGCCTTTGACATGAGTCTTGATCAAGTAATGCCTCCAATTCTGCATCTTTGAAAACCTTCTTTCTTCCACCGTCATGCTGGTCTTCGACGTTAAAATCGCCGTTCTTGGAGCGTTGAAACCACTCTCGGCACGTTCTTTCACTAATAGCAGCCTCACCGTAGGTATTTAAGAGCATTCGATGAGCCTCAGTTGCAGATTTCTTCATATTAAAGCAGAAAATTAAAACCTCCCGCAAATGATGAGAATTTGGTTGGTAAGCTGACATGTTTAATCGAGAATAACTTTATGATGCAGACACAAATCGACTAATATTTCGATGGCGTTATGTTTACAAATACCTAAGCTTATTGTATGACATCTACGATCTATTTATTTCAACCACCACTTACCGCTACAGCCATCTATTGCAAAACGGCGGAAGCAAAGTTGTACACCCAATACAATTAAATATCCATGCGTAGATATATACATTAACTATTATATTCATTACTCTTTCTTTGCTGCGCCACAGTTGAATAAAAAATGCTGAATGTTTCTCCATACAAACTTTTTCACCATCGAAGGGATAATTGTTTTCAATGAGGAACTATGCTAAAATTTAAAAAAAGTCGATTGTTTTCAAAACATTTTTTAGAAGTATATTATTATAAGAATATTCGATGAAAATTTTTAAATTAACATCTCTCTAAAGTGAATTAAGTTTCCAAGTGTTCATAGTTTTATTTTATTTAATATTTAAGAAATAAATAAATAAGTTTATATACACCTAATGTCTTATTCTAAAAAATATATGCAAATATCTCTGAACTGAAAGACGGGAGAGGAAAACTTGTTGAATAGAAGTTGTATTTGTGAATATGTTAAAGACTAGATAAGCAGTTTATCGATAGAACCTCATTTTCTTACTTAGTCTGGCTTCATGTTCAACCACCTAGTAGTAGACCTGTACGCTCCACTATCTAAAAGATCTTGTGCGCTGTAAATAATAAAAAATCTTAAGAAGTTTTACTGAATTTTAAAGAGAATGCCCAAACTTTCATTTGAGAAGTTCAACAAACGGAAATAATAAAAATGTCTTAATTCGGAATTATGAAATCAAACAAATATTATTCTTACAAAATCAAGTTTGTGCAAGAACTTAGAGGTAATAACCATGATCGCAGCCTTGAACATTGCAATAATATGATGCAAGCAGTCGATAAAAATAATTGATTTTTATTTTGAACTTGCTCTTCGAATGTACATTTCACTTAACCCATAGAGGGCCGGGATTTTCAAAAATTCGAAAGTTCATTATCTCCATAGAAAAGTGTTCTAAGTTCCCCAAGTTAAAACCAAACCAAGGTCAAACGTTGGTAAGTCACCCCATGACGCCATATGGCGTCATGCCGGTCCAACACGGTAATGCATACGTTAAATTGAACTGTTTTCAGAAAAAAAATGTTATAATATTTTTTATCTTTAATATATTACCAGGGGGTTTTTTAAGTTGCTGATTACCAAGCCGAAGTTGTGTACCGAAAATTTAAGATGGCTGATCCAAGATGGCGGGCGAGAAATTTTCGAAAATCGACTGTTGCATCTAAATTTTCGTATATGGAGGTTTTCGGAGTCACTGATCACGATTTTGAGTTAATATTGTAATAAAATATTGAAGTTGTGTTCATATATCCAATATAGCAAACTTTCAAGATTTTAAAAAATCGATCAAAAAACTCCTGACTTTTTTGCGTAATTCTTGCTCTCGGCATTACCTAGAATCAACGACGTGGACATGGCAAACTTCTGATTCCATATGTTTTAGTGTATCTGTAGATGTATTTTTATGTATGTGAGTATGTATGTATGTATTTATGTATGTATGTGTATATGTATGTAAGGATGTATGTTACGTAAATTCAGATCCTTTTACTATGAATTTTTCTATTTTCTGATAAAAATATTTTCCAATAGATGACTTATAGTTTTTTACGGTAGATTACTTTCGGTATGGTAAATATAAGAACATAAAGTAATACATAGTAAAACAGAACATTTACTGCATTCGAATCTAGATTCTGATTTCTTTTTTTGCATGTAACATAAGGTGCATCTTTTCTTTTTCTTCTGTGAACTAAATATTTTCCTATCAGACGTCTAGGTTTCAGATTATTTTTTATATTAGGTTCATTTTTCAAATTGAGAATTTCTAAGACCAGTTGTAACCTAAATTCTGGAAATGACCATCGGTCATTTTTCATGTTGTACAATACATTCACACTCGCAAGAGCCATATCAAGTAAGTGAAAAAATAATTTTCTATACCACTCCATTGACTTTCTGATCGTCTCAGTCAAGGATAATCGTTTGTCAATTAGATCTATTCCTCCCATATTCTTATTGTAATCGACTATACATGATGGTTTTATTTTTTCCTCTCCAGTCTTGTAATCTTTTTTTCCTGTTTTTACTAAATCGAACTTATGTACTGATGTAATCATCCATACTTTTTTCTTATCTTGCCACTTAAGAGCCATCGAAATCATATTATGAGCAATTTGTACTTCTCCTCTCTCGAGCTTTATATCTAAAGAAGTTAATCCTCTTCTATTTTTTCGGATGGTACCAAACAAGCCTGTATCGTTTTTGTGCAAAAATTCTGTCAATGGAGGAGAGGAATACCAATTGTCAACGTATATTATGTGACCTTTTCCAAAATAGGGTTCCATCAAACAAGCAACAATATCTCCTAGAACGACTAAATCAAAACTCTTGCATTTAGTACTCGTACCTGTATAAATGATGATATCCAAAATCAATCCAGTCTCACAATCAACAAGTATATATATATATATATATATATACATATATATCTTTATACCAAAGCGATGGCGCTTCAAAGGTAGGTATTGCTTGAAAGCTAATCTCTCTTTCCACAAAACAAGACTTCCGTCATTACATAACTTTTGTCTTGGATCTATAACGTTAGAAAACTTTGTTTTCAGATGATCGATTACAGGTTTCAATTTTGTCAATGGACGATTGAATGGAATTTCGTTATTTTGTAAATGTTAAAATCGTAAAATCTGACAGTAACAATTGCGAGTCATTGTTTGTAAAAGTATGGGAGTGGATTAGATGAGAGAAGTACTCCAATAATCCTTCAAATTACCCTTTCTCACATGTCCCATGAGGATGCATAAGGCTAAAAATGTCAATAGTTCATCTTTTGTCAAATCATACCATTTACTCATTTTGGCACGTTCTACTTCAGGATTTTGAAGTTGATTCTGGTTCGTTTCCTCACAAATAAGATTGAGAAGGTAATTATCAAAAAATAATTAAAAATAATGAATTAGATTATTTCCATTCAGTGGAATATTGTCTCGCATACCAGATTGTGATTCAAATGTTTTGATGGACAGAAAAAAAGAATTTCCGTAAAACATTTCATGACCAGGAACATATTTGATGTCCTCATTGTCGATTTCAATATAGCTATCGTCGGAATCATAGTCCGTCTCTGGCTCAGATTCTCCACTGCTGATGGACATTCAAAAATACACAAAAAAATCGAAGTCTGATAAGTGGTATTTAGAAATAAATAAATGTTATATTTTTCTCCTACTCGCACAATTAGAAAACACCTTTTTGAGTACTAATGATAGGAAAAAATAAAATATTTAGGTTTCATTCTGACCCACAATGCAATTGGAATTATATATGTTTTCCTAGCTGTTTTAGTTGTAGAAAAGGAAATAATGGGTAGTCGCCACCTAGCGGCGATTACCAGCATCAAACTTCAAACTTGTAGACCAGGGTATATGGCAATCAAATCAGAAATAAAAATCGTATCTCAGGTCTACAAAAAAAAGTTATCGATACTTTACATGTGATAGTCTTCATTTTTTTGAAGATTTTTAGCGATCCTGAAGACTGAAAGGTGATGGAGCAAAACTGACCACGGATTCGTATTTAGGAGGCAAAAATACTGCGGAAACCATATGTAACATTTAAAGTACAGACAACTTTTTTTTTGTAGACCTGTGTAATTTATGACTTTGATTTGGAGGTTAGAAAAAGAGGGTCATTTAAGTCAAATGATACTTCAATTTTGACCGTAAATTTGGATTCTCTGCGATTTTTTTACATATAAAAGTATACTTATAATGAATTGTTCAAAAATATGGCATATGGCGTCATTCCGGTGTAACGTCGGTACATGATTTTTATTTCGTTAATTACTTAACTATCTCCAAATTTAAACAGTCCGGTTTCGTACATCTGTGTACACGCGCGCCTACTAATTCCATGTATGTATTCGGCCTGACCATGGTTAACTATAGAGTTATTAGAGGACATTCCGCAGTAGTAAACTGTCCGCTGTATCTCTACTTTACATTGTATTACATGGGTTTAGCAATAATTTACTTCTTGCAACAATTGTATGCAACGACATGTTGCATTTACAGGGTTTATGGGGAAATCGCATTCGCCTACTTCTAGCAGAGATACAGTCGTAACCAATAAGGCTATAAATTGGAGCAAAAAGAGATACAGTCTGTCAAGTGCGAGCGTGGTCGTGTTAATTTATAAAAAAATTCATTTGATGAAACTTTCATATTTATATATACATTGTACACATTACAAACAATGATGCAATTTGGTCAATAATGTGTCCAGTCACCACCGGCGTCGATAATTGCCTCGCATCTCCGAGGCATGCTTTCTACTAATTTGACGGCGTATTCTAGTGGCAAGGATCTCCAGATCCGACGAATTTCGTAAGACAACTGCTTCAAAGTGTATGTGCGTCTTCCACGAAGCTTCCGTTTGATATATGCCCACACATTTTCAATAGGGTTTGCATCGGGCGACTGCGACGGCCAATCCAATGTAACGATGCCAGATTGATTCTTCTACTGAGTACAGAGCTTGCTGCGGTGTTTAGGATCGTTGTCCTCCTGCAGAATCCAATCTTCATTTTTTGTGATAAACCATTGTTTGGCAGATGGCAGTAAAGCCTTTTTGTAGATTTTTATCATTTTCTCGGCATTTAGGTTGTCAGTAAAGAGGTGCAAAGTGCCGAATCCCTGCTTTGAGAAGCAGCCCCAAAGATGCACCTTTATTTCATGTTTTACGGTCCGCTGAACAAGCCTATTAGTGGAAGTTGACCAGGCTCGCGTGAGGACAGAACATGCCCATATAGAACATTCATCAGTAAAAATGACATTTTCAAAATCTCTATCAATATTCTCATGCGCCCAAGCGAGTCGCTTTGTCACATGTTTTTCAGTCAACAGAGGCTTCTTCATTGTGTTGCGCCATTTCAGATGATGAGTACGAAGATGGGTTTAGATAGTTTCGTAGGATATATCTGAACCTTTTGCCATTAATTTTGCTTGTCCTTGCCGCAGTGTTAAAGCAGGATTCCGCGAAAACAGATTCACTATTCTTTTTTCATCTTTTTTGTTCACTTTTCCTATCGAGCCACGTTCTGGTAAATCATCGACATTTTTAGCCACTTTATATCGCTGTATCCACTTCTGTTCAAATGCCTTCGACTTTCTCATATATTTAGCAGCCGCTGATTGCGACATTTTGGGACCTTTCGGGTGGATGCAAAGGAACACAGCCTCGTAGCGCGACGCGTACTTAGCACTCATGGCGTTTAACGTGATTCTCTTTCAAAAGATCAACGACAACTGAATTTTTGTTGATAATACATCAAGGACAAAGCTTCCCTCTATCGGTTCGCGAAGGAATTAGAGCGAAATCTTTCATAACTTGTCGGTGAAGTCGACCACGCTCTTACTTGACAGACTGTAAGAAAATGGTTATTTTTGTCAAGTCCATCTGAAAAAGCGAAAGTATTTTAGTTTTCTTTTATTTGTCTTCGTTTGATTTGTGGTTAGTGTTTATAATTTTAAATCCTAATTTGTGGTTAGTTAGTTCGTTTATTATTTTCGCTTAGGTTTTATATTTTATACGCTTTATTATTATATAAAAAAAATTATTACTCGTTTTTTTTTTTTTTTTTATTTATCTATATTTTTTATCTTATTTGTATTTCTACATATATATATATATTTTTTTTTTGATTATTTGTATTTTTAACTTGGTTATTATTAGTTCTCGTTATCTATGCTCTTTTTCTTCCGTTTATGTTTGAAATCCCGGTTTATGTGCGATTTACGGAGCCGTTTTGCATGCACGATTTTATCCCTCGTTTTATACTGCATCCTCACATTATAGGATTTAAGGACCTTTAATACCTTGTGCGGGCCGAAATAATGGTCGCCAAATTTGCCTGCTTTTGGACCGAGCAGTAGGAATACAAAATCTCCTACTTCGAAATTCTGTGGGTTTATCTTTTTGTCATATAGTTTCTTGTTCCGTAGTTTCGATCCGACTAGGTTTTCGTAAACAAGGTTTTGGATGGAGTTAAACCGGGTCACTAATTCAGTGATATAATCTTTATATGTTGAGGGCATGACGCTTGCCTTTAAGGGGTCATTCGATGGTAACCGTGCCAGTTTCCCAAACACCACCTCGTAAGGTGTGTGTTTTGTGCTTTCTTGCACGCAGATATTATAATTAAGCATGGCTATTTCAATCCATTCATCCTACTCATTGTCATTATTGGTGTATTGTTTTAGAAACTCACCGAGTGCATGATGGGATCTTTCGAGTGATCTATTCGATTGGAGATGGAAAGCAGTCGTTTTGAGTTTCTTAATTCTATAGTAGTAGCCAGAGTGTTTTGTAGAGGTGCGGCTAAACCAAACTTTGATAGTTAGTCTTGTATTGTTAACACGTACTTATTCCCTTTCTTGGTAACCTTAAGGGTTCCTACTATATCCATTACGATTTTATCAAAAACAGCCTCCGGTGTATCGGTGATTGCCATAGGCTGTTTCGTTTTGAAGCGCACTAAGTTTTTTAATTGACAGTCGTGGCATTGTTAAATGCGTCGCTGTATGTCGTCTTTTAGATTTTGCCAGTAATATTTTTGCCGGATTCGGTTAAGGGTCTTGGATACTCCTCTGTGACCGCCGATCGGTGAATTGTGGAGTTCATAGAAAACTTCATTCCTCTTGTCGATCGGAACGTATTTTAGTTTTCCGTTGCAGACGAAGATCTTAATGGGGGTATTAATGAATGTACTTTTGAGGAGGCTCATGATCGACCATTCTAGATTTTCTATATATTTACTTTTAGCAACGCTACACGTTTTTTGAGCGAATTCCTCTAATACTTCTTTTAAGTTTTTTAAACCATTCGATAGGTTTTCCTTAATTTGTGTCAGGGAGACCGGCTGATCCCCTTCTATACATACAGCGTAGAAAGATTTTTTTCTTTTTCGCCTTTCGCGATAAATTTCTCCGACAGTCAAGCCTTTTATTACGTTAATTTTGTTGTATTCGAGCAGCATTTTACCGCCTTCGTCGCAAAGATATCCGTCCGAGGCCATGAAATAGACTATTTTGTCGTTTCTTGTACGTGGCGGTTCTTTTAATTCCAATATGAGGCTGTAGTTTGTTACTTCGTTGTTTTCGAATTAATCGGAGGATTCCGGTTCTTCGTCTGACCTTGATATGGGTCTTGCGGGCGTAGTGAAAGGTTTGGATTTCGCAGGTTCGTCGGAGTCGTAATCTTCGCTTTCTTCGTAGTCAACCTTTTCCTTGGGTCGTGGTGTTCTTTTTTTCATAATCGGGATGATCCCTTGAAGCTTTCTATGTCGTCCCCTAGATTTTTTATGTGTCTGTGTCGTCGGGTTATCTGATAATTGTTTCTTTTTGTCTTCTTCGGCAATGAGGGCAGTCTTATGTTGCGCGCGTGTTACTACGATAATGGCACTCTTTTTGACTGGGTTGCGCGATAAAGCGTCAACGTTTGCGTTTAATTTTTCGGACTTATAAATTATCTTGTAATTGTATTCAGATAATTTGAATCTCCTTTTATGGACTCTCGTGTTGAGGTCGGGTATTTTGAACCATACTAACGGTTGGTGATCCGTTATTATTGTAAATTCCCGTATGATCTAAATGCTGTTACGCTGTGCACTATGGCTAACGCCTCTTTCTCGTATACTTCATAATTACTTTCGGCGCCACGCAGCATGCGGAAAGTTCAGGCTATTGGCCGGTCTTTTCCTAATTCTCCTTGAGATAGGACTTCTCTTACAGCGTATCCTGAAGCGTCCGTAGTGATTATGAAGAGCTGAGATAAATTGGGAAACTGTAGTATAGGCGCGTTGCACAGCATTTCCTTTAATAAATTGAACTCTTCCTCGGTTTTCTCGTTCCATTCGAACGTAGTCTCCTTTTTTAATAATTTAGTTAGAGGCTTGAAAATGTATGCGAATCCTTTCATAAATCGCCGATAATATCCTGCTAAGCCCAAGAATTGGCGAATGTTCTTGACGTTCCTAGGTCGCGGGAAGCATCTTACGGCTTCCAGCTTCTTAGGATCAGGTCTTAGTTCTTTCTTACTAAGCCGGTGGCCTAGGTATACCACTTCGCGTTTTAAAAATTCACATTTGTCGATTTGTAATTTTAATCTCGCCTTTCTTAGCCTGTCCATTAGTTCGGTTATTTTCTTATGATGTTCTTCTATACTGTTAGAGTAAATAACAATGTCGTCTAGGTAGACAAACAATATTATTCCTTGCACCCCTTTTAATAATTTATCCATCAGTCTTTGAAAAGTGGCGGGCGGGTTTTTTAATCTAAAGGGCATCCTAACAAATTTATAGTGGCCGAATGGCGTGCTAAAAGCCGTCTTATGTGCGTCTTACGGTTTCATCTTTATCTGGTGGAATCCTGACGCCAAGTCGAGCACTGTATAGTATTTGGCTGATCCTACTTGATCGAATATCTCTTCGATATTCGGAAGTTGATACGAATCGCCTATCGTTTTCTCATTCAAGACCCGGAAATCTAATACCATGCGCCATCTAGGGCGACCTTGTAAATCAGGTTTTTTTGGTACGGCCCAAACCAGGACGTTGTTGGGTAAATTGCAGTTCTTTATGACCTCTCCCTTTAACAATTTGTTCACCTGCCGATTTATTTCGTCTTTTGACGTATATGGGAATCGGTATTGTTTGGTGTGGACTGGAATGTCGTCAGTCGTGGGGATTTCATGCGTTATGAGGTCAGTTCCCGGAAGTCCATCGCCGGGAAGGTAGAATACATCTCTGTTATTTTTTACTAAGTCGACTACGTATGACCTCTCATAGTCGTCTAAGTGATCCGTACGCAAATAGTCTTTGATGTTTTCCTTAACTTCTAGTTCTTCGAGAGACCCAAGTCGCTATCTTATTTTCTAAAATCAAATAACTGTTTTTTGTAGCTACATTACTGTCGTAATTTTCGTCTTTTATTATTTCTAAGACTTTCACTTCGTCGTACCTATCGCTGTGCGCTGTTCCAATTTCGAATGGTCGTGCGACGCTGTTACATACCATCAAATTGTTAGGGTAATCAAGATGCACTCGGAAGTCACGCAGAAAATCGCAACCTAGTACACCTTCCTCTGGGATGTATACGTCGTCTTTTATCACCGAGAATTTTATCTTACCTCCCAACAATTAGATCTCTAGTGTTCCCCAGGTAGGTATGATCTTTTTTTTTGATTCCTCTTAAAGTGTATATCTCTGATGTGTTGATTTTCTCTTCAGTCGGTATCAGGCTTGATTTTATTAAATTTATTTCTGACCTTAAATCGACTAACAATCTGCCTTCTGTGAGAGTAGGAGAAATAATAATTCTTAAGAATTGTATTCCAGTCTTTACGCTGCTTGTGATGTTATATAGTTTTTTTATCAGATGAGGTCGATTTTCGTCGTCCCAGATAACCTTAACGTGTTTATTATTTAATGTTATCAGGTTATTTTCAAAATCTAGTTCCGCTTTAGTGGTTTTGAAAAAGTTCGCTCCTAACACTCCGTCGAAAGGGGTAGGAAAATTATTGCCTAGCACTATAAATTCAATTATGGTTTCCCCAAATTTAATCTTTGCTTTCCTCAGACCTTTTTCTGTCTCGCCTTCTACGCCTTGGAGGGTATATCCGTCCTGATTTTCGAGGTATTTACGATCTGGCAAAACATGTGTTTTTAGCACGCTAACCTCTGATTTTATGTCGATCATAAGGGTATTGGAAAATTTGTTCTGTAAGAGGTTAAGACTTATGCACGGGATAGTTCTGCATGTTTCTATGGAATTAATTCTCCTCAGAAATCCTCTCGTTCTATTGACCGTGATGAGCGCACTTGAGGTCGTGGGGTCTATCCGGAGGCGCTCTGTTGAGGGAGACTCCGCTCGTTTTTTGGCTGGTTATATTTTTTCTTTCTGCATTCTGCGGCCATACGTCCCTTTATTTGGCAGTAGCTGCAAATTGGTACATTGGAGGATTTTTGTTGGCGGCAGACTGCTGCCGTGTGGCCGGGCGTATCGTATTTGTAACACTGCAACTCTACTCTAGGCGTATTGTTGGTGCGTTTGAAGCAATCCAATGCTGAGTATTCGGACTTATTACATAATTGACAGACACACATATCTGGCATACTACGTCATTACGGAAAAGGTTGGCAGTGTGGCCGGCCTTTCTGCAAATTTGGCACATTTTTGCTTTAGGGAAACAAGTTTCCTCCAAATGTCCTGGTTTGTTACAAAACCGGCATATTGCCATCCTGTTCGTGCACGCTTTAAATCGGGTATTTTCCACTCTTTTCAGCTTCGGTTTTTCTACTTCTTCGCTCGTGTAAAAGAAACCCTTTTTATAAGGTCGCTGTTTATGGCGAATAGCAATTTTAGAGGCGATTTGTCTTTCGACCAGTATTGCGTTTTTTACAATGTCTGAGATATTGTTTGTCTCCTTCATTCTATTCTCTATTCCTGGTTTCAAACCTTGCTTAAAGCACTCCATTATGTGTGCTTCCGTTTGTGCTCTGAATTCAAGATCCAGGGTGCCGTTAGCTATTTTATGAGCCTTATTTATTTGGACTCTCAGGTCCCTCATACGGTTTGCGAAGGCGATGACATTATCGTTGTCTCGCTGATATTCGTTTCCAAGTTCGCCCAAAAGTTGTTGCTCTGTTTTGGTGCTGGCGTATATGTCTTTGAAGAAGTCTTTCAAAGATTCGACCGTCGGGAACGATGACCTGAGAATCGCGGCGCGAGTTTCTTCCATTATTTTACTACTTATTAACCTGACTAAGTTCGACGCATCATAGAGCCCTAGTATTTCCCTGGCTTTGTTAAATCTCTCTAAGAATTCGCTCAATGGGATATTTTTCCCATTAAATTTAAGGGCTACGCTGAGGGCGTCCTTTAGCGATATCGGGAAGATCGGTTTCTGATCTTCGTCTTCTTCCCTTCTCCTACTAGGTCCTGATAAATTTCCCCTGCACTCGGTCATTTTTGATTTTATTTTTGCTTTAACGTTTAAGTTTCTCGAGTGGTCTGAAGTTGGTGTTCTCGGAAGAGATACGTCACGGCTTATATTATTTTCGCACTAGTACATTTATCCTTTGATGTATCTTTTACTATTGCAAGTTCACAATGATCACTAAATGAATCAAGTAATAAAAGGCTTCTCAATCTAATACATAGGAAAAATATTTTTTATAACCTAGATTTTAAGCGATCTATTACCAAAATTATTTTGATTAAATTTTTATATTATAAAACTTAAATTATAAGTAATTTACGTAATCTATTTATACCTGTAATTATTTTTCTAGATTTCGATGCTATTATTGGAAGTACAATTTAGTTCGGCCTGTTTTCAAAAGATGTCTCTGGCTATTATGAATATTCAATAGTAACAGCTGAAGTTGGTAGTTTCAGAGAGGTTAGACATCAGTCAATAATATTCAGCTTATGTCGCTTTGAGTTTCATTAAACAATCTTGTTTTCAACTGTGTTAAATATGTCCAATTTTGTGTTAACTAAGCAGCATTTGCGGGAGGTTTTAGTTTTCTGTTTTAACTGAAAGAAAAGTGCAGCTGAAGTCGTGGCTCGTGTAAGTTTATAGTGACAACGCTTAAACTGATAAATCTTGTAGGGAATAGTTTCGACGTTTCAAGAATGGAGATTTCAGCGTTGAAGACAAGCTTCGCTCTGGACAGCCAAAAAAATTTGAAGACAAAAATTTGGAGGCATTGCTCGATGAAGATCCGAGTCAAACGCAAGAGGAGCTTGCAGAATCATTGGAAGTGACTCAACAAGCAGTTACTGTACGATTGGAATCCATGGGAATGATTTAAAAGCAAGGCAATTGGGTGCCTTATAAACTGAAATCGAGAGACATTGACAGGCAATTTTTCTGTTGCGAGCAGCTGATTCAAAGGCAAAAAAGAAAGAGTTTTTTACATAGAATTGTTACTGGAGATGAAAAATAGATATTCTATGATAACCCCAAGAAGAAAAAATACTACGCTATGCTGGGTCAATCGTTGTCATCGACCTCAACATCAACACCGAAGCCGAATATTTATGGTTCGAAGATCATGTTGTGTATCTGGTGGGTCTAAAAGGGTGTTGTGTACTATGAGCTGCTACAACCTGGCGATACCATAACGGCCGATCGGTATAGGCTGCAATTGATTCGTTTGAGCCGTGCATTACAAGAAAAACGGCCGGAATACAAGGAACGACATGACAAAGTTATTTTTCTGCATGACAACGCTCGGCCTCATGTCGCAAAAGTCTTAAAAAAATATTTGGAAACGCTCAAGTAGGATATTTTGCCGCACCCGCCGTATTCTCCGGACATTGCTCCTTCTGATTACTGGTTGTTCCGAGGGATGCAGCACGATCTGGCTGGTCATCGGTTCAATTCTTTCGCAGAAATCGTAAATTGGCTCCTAACATGGATCACCTTGAAAGACAAGACTTCTTTTCGAGATGGAATTCGAAAATGGCCTGAGTGGTGAAAAAAAGTAGTGACTATCGATGGATGATACTTTGATTAATCTTAATTCTTTTTATTTTGAAATAAATACATTTTGGCCGCAGAAAAACGTACCAAATTAATTTCTACTCTCAATATATGCGTATTATTTGGTTTAAATAAACTTTGTTCAACTATCGGCCCCAATTTACAAGTCGGTTCTTTTAAAACTAAAAAGAGTGGTGATAATAATTTTCCTTTAGATTATATCAGATGTTGTATTACATAGCTGTGAGTTATTTATGAAACTGGCTGCACAACACAATGTATTTATTTTGTCCTTTAGTAGCCAAAGTTCTTCCAAAATGCATTTCTAACTTAAAGCCGCTTTGGCCTGTATTGCAGACATTTTCAGATCCAAAACTTTTTATTTCCTTTTCTACAAGAAGAAAAAAATCATGGGCCTTCATTTTGAATTCATCGGTTTTTCCGAAAGTTTTTTTTAGTAATAAATTTATTTATTTTGAAGTATTATACAAGTTTAAATTGCTGCTTTAAAATTATTGAAAGAAAATTGATTTGTGGTTACATTATCCAGTTTTAAAAATGAGGGGGATTTAACTATAATTTTCATTCATGACTTAATTAAATTAAGTTATATCTTTTTTCTTAACTTTAGTTTTATATGTAGCATATCATTAGTAACATAGTTTAATATTGTACTTTTGAATTAATTAAGCATGATTTTCATCGCTTGTGATTTTATTTAAAATTTTTACATAATTAACTATAATTTATTCATGTAAACCAATCAATAAAAAATAGTAATTGTAATTTGCTTAATGCTAAAATGTTCTCGTAAACAGCTTTTTATAGCAAACAACGTTTTCTTTGTGAAAAAATTCCAATCATTCCTCAAGACATTAGAAAAATTGTTGTCAAGGTTAAATCACCTCTTTTAACGATTTTTTAATACTATGCACCCAATTTGCAATTTTAACACTATACATCGTGAGAAAGAAGCCGTGAGAATTTACCTTTATAAAAAATACAGATTGAAACCCTTCGGTAAAAAAGTAATATTTACAGAAAGGGCTTATTATGATTAATAAAATGTCGTTTATTTCATTAGAAATATTCTTTTCCATTCTGAAGATATTAAAAAAAAATTTTAGGGGGTAAACTTTAGAGGTAGTTTTTACCCCCTAGACATGCTTCTCCGTTGATAAAAAAAATCACGTGTCAAATAGTTTTTAGAATACCATTCTCACACTCTACAGTCACATACTTTTTAGAATACAACGTATCGCAGTTTTATCAAAATCGGTTCCAGACACCTGAAGTGTTTCCCTTGTAAGTCCAGGAGATTTAAAATGATTTTCCTAACTAACTTTGAAGTTGTAAAATCAGAGGTCAATTTGAATTAGTGAGATACATATACACAAGAAGCTTTCAGCTGTAAAGAGTGAATGATTTACTTTGATTATCTTGATAATTTTCCGATGATTCTCTGCATTTCAGTTTGATGATGAGATCGTGATCAATAATTAAAGGGGATGAGAATTTTGGGTAGTTATAAAGATGGTTTTTATTTTAAAGGATAATAAATTTCTATCAAAATAAAAGCTTGGCGAATCAAACAAAGAGCATGATTAGTGGGATGACAAGGCTAGATACAGTCTGAAATTCAAAACATTAGAACGAATGAATGAAGAACAATTAATAAGCTTGCCACCTTCTTTAGGGGCAGGTTTAGGTTGAAATCTTCGGTTGTGACGATGTTCCAGTATTTGAAGAGCGGCGAGGCAAACGTATTGAAAAAAAAATTGAAGAAAACTGCAGTGGGGCTTTGACAAATACGAGAGTGGTCCCAGAAGTACCCGGCCTAACAAGAAAAACATAAAATTTTCGGTAAAAAACTCTTTATTTCTCAACATAGTCGTTTAGTTCCATTCATTTTTTCGAACGATGTTCGATAGCTTTAACACCCTGTAAAACCTATCGTGCTCTTCAAGATAGCCATTAACTACCGATTTCGCAACTTCATTGTTGGCAAATCTTTGAACAGCAAGCCATTTTTTCATGTTTGGAAAAAGAAAATAATCCGAAGGAGCTAGATCTGGCAAATAGGGAGTATGAGGAAGCAATTCGAACTTTAACTCATTGATTTTGGCCATCGCAATAACGGATGTGTAAGCTGGTGCATTTTCTTGATAAAAACACTTTTTTTTTAGCCAAATGCGGCCATTTTTTCTTGATTTCATTGTTCAAATGTTGCAATAAGTTCGCATAATACTCGCCGTTAATTATTTTTCCTGTTTGAAGCTCATTAATGGAAATTATTCCACGCGCATCCCAAAAAACTGAGCTCAATGGCTTTGCCTACAGATAGAACTATCTTCGCCTTCTTTGGAGCCGATTCTTCCTTTCCAGTCCATTGTTTTAACTGTTCCTTCATTTCGGGTGTACAATGTATGTATAAATATGAAAGTTTTATCAAATAAATTTTTTTATAAATTAACACGACCACGCTCTTACTTGACAGACTGTATGATTTTTTACTTAGGTTATTAGATCTGTTATGAAATAAAACACGGATAAAGAAAATGTAAAACGTATGCGTATTAAAGATAGTGCGGTAGAAGTTAATGAAGAATTGACAGTCAAGTCGTTAAGCAATGAATTAGAAAAGGAGAATGATAGTGCAAAAGTTTAACGTACTAGGTATTCAATTCAGGACGAAGCTAAAATAATAAAAGAATTAGAAACTACAAACGTAAATGTAATTTGTAAAAGATATAAAGTTATTAAACGTACTTGCAAACATGAAAACAAATTCATTACTTAACTCTCTAATTGTCGATTGTTTAGTAATTTATACTGCACTATCTTTACTACAATTAAAAATTTTAAAACTTACTAGACGATACCTACAAATTAAACCGTATCTGAATAATAATGCAAGTGTGAACTAGCTAAACATACACTGCAAACTGAAATTAAAAAAAAGCAATCGCATCGCACGATTTCCTTTACATTTAAAAACAGAAGCACGTAGTTAAGTAGTAGGGGTACCTCAGCCTGAAGAAGATGCGAATTACTCAGAGAACGAACTGTATATTTTTTTCTGTCAATTCAAAAATTAATACAATTTTTTGTACAGTTGCTCTTTCTTCTTGCTTTCTTTTTCTCTTCAAAACACCACACATGATTACGCTCATATAAGCGTTGTTCTTTTTTTTTGCCTGTATTCATGCAGATAGCTATACATGAATACACTACTTTGAACATTACTCTTTGTCGTTAACGATATTGTATGTCAATGCAACATTTACTTCAGCTGTTTATTTATCACATTTGAATCCTTTTGAGGAGGCTCAATTAAATAGGGTTCGTATCTAGACGAGAGTCCGATGGAGACGTAAAATTAAAGTCAATGAAATATATTATTTTTATGTAATAATAATAAATTATTTTATACTATCATATTTATTGTTGCATTTATTACAAAACAGCAATAATAATTAATAAAAACAAGATTTAGTTTTAGCTGAGGGCCCTAAATTATTTGTTTCTGCTCATAATTGCCACTGAGTTTCATTAGTATGTATTTTTACATTCTGAAATGCGGTTGTCTGTTTTTTTTTTTTTTTTTTTTTTTTTTTTCTTTTTATAGCAGTTATTTAAAAGTGCAATATGAATACTCGGTCTCGTTCAGTCGTCAGAAGGATTAAGGGGGGAAGTCCATATAGAATTTTCAAAAAATCGATTTTTTTTTTTTTCGATAATCTAAAAATATACTATGTTGAGCGTGTACTGACAAGACGAAAAAAAAAAATCTCGAATATTTACGAAGTTACAGCTAATATAATGGAGCGGGCCGGAGTACGTATTGTAAAGTAGCGAGCCAGGTAGTCGGAGCGCTTCAGACAAAAGGGCTCTCTCCATTATAATAACTTGAAAAACTTCTTTTGTCCCATACCCGGAAATAATACTTTATATTATAGTGTATATGTAAGTATATATATCTACATTTACGTTCCTGTACACGTGTAATATTGCTATACGAATAAAGGTTAGTCGAGAAATATAGGTAGTTTAGCCGGAGAATTCATTGTGTTCAGTTGATTTCGGAACGTAAAAATGCCGAATTATAAAAAAGGTACGTGAGGCAATATTGCACGAAATAACCCCAGAAAACGAAAATATCTAGGCAATCAGTTTACCGATAAAGAAGGTGAAAAATTTGAAGCCAGTACAAGCCATAATGACAGTGCCAGTGGAAAAAAAATTGTATATGCGTGATAGTGAAGATATAATAACTAATCCTTTGCACGGGTACAGAATAATTGAATTTTTTACAGTGTTTACCGCTTTGTCTGAAATTGTGAAGTGCTCGGTATGTAATCAGAAGATAAAATTCAGTGAGTGTGGCTCTAGTGGTCTTGGTTTTAAAATTATTGTCACGTGTCCATGTGGTGATAAAAAAATATATGATAAAAATCTGCATTCTGGACTAAAAGTAGTTGAAATCTCGGCATACATTGCTGCTGGGATATTTAATAAAGGTTTTAGTTCAGTATTAAGAATAATGAACCTTCTAAATTTGACTATTGGCACTTATGCTAAAGTATTTGCTTATAATACAGACGAGGCGCGAATAACCCGACAGAATCGTAAGAGCCTTTCAGAAACCAAAGATGCTCGTACAGCTCGCAGGCAACAACAAATGGAAGAAAATCAGCTTTTAGAGGAGGAGGAAGGACTATTGTATGGACCTATGATTGCCGATTAATCGGTAAGTAATTAAAACTGGCCATTTTCCTGTACTTCAACTTAAAATGCGATTATCTCGAAACTATATTTTTCAAAACTGCTAGTGTTGTAACTCAAAAAGTTATGGACCGATTTGGCTGAAATTTTTCGAGGCCTTTCTTTATATTAATATCGGAAGGATAAACCTAAAATTTCAGATATTCCGCATTGATGAAATATTTTTTTGGGGTCAATAATGTCAAAAATAGCCCTAAATTCTGACTTTTTTTTAAAGGTTTATACTTTTTATTTTTATTTTATAGGTTCATCCTTTCCGTTTATATGTCCTAAAAAAAACAACTTTCATTTTTGTGTTTCAGATCAACGGTTAATGAGTGACAACTGGAGCAGTTTGGGACCTCGCGTCGGAGGCAGCAGACAACAAATCATACTAAGCCACCATTTTGGATTGAAAAAAAAAAAAAAAATTATTTTTGTGTTCTAAAAAGATTCATTAAAGTTGTGTTGAAATTTAAAAACAATAAAATTATTTTATCATCGTTAAAAATATTATTAAAAAATGACCGATTTTGGGGCTTCTATATGAACTTCCCCCCTTAAAAGGCAGATTCGAAAAAGAGGTATTTTTTAAGACATAAAAAACTTATTGAGGGAAATAAAAACAAAGTATTGCGTGATGAGGTGTCTAAACGTAAAGTTCTGGAAATGTAAGTTTTCTTTTTATTCACTTATATTGTTAATTTTATTGTTGTTTATATTTTATTTATTATATGGTAATTTATTCAATTATTTAGACCTTGAATAAGTTCTCGCTATTTTTTTACTAAATAGAAGCTTTATTTAAAATATAAGGCACAAAACAATTTCACTAGAAGTATTGTCCATCACTAGAGACTACTTTCTCCCATCTTTCTGGCAGTATATAAATTCCGCGTCGAGAAAACGATATGTCTTCTAAGGCTATCCAAAAATCGATCCATTCTTTAGTATCTTCGTAAGAATAGAAGCGCTGCTCAGCCACACCATGTACCATCAAACGGAATAGGTAAAAATCAGAAGGGGCTATATCAGATGAATACAACGGGTGTGGTAGAACTTCCCATTGAAGCGTTTCCAGGTAGGTTTTCACTGGTTTTGCAACATGAGGCTGAGCGTTGTCATGTAACAAAATCACTTTGTCATTTCTCTGCTCATATAGCGGCCGTTTTTCTTCTAGGGCTCGACTCAAACGCATCAATTAAAGTCGATAGCGATCTAATATAATAATAATAGTCTCATTCAGTTTGACCAGCTCATACTAATTGACATCCTGTTAATCCCACTAAATGCAGAAAAGAAGCTTCAGACCATAGATATTTGGTTTTGTGAACGATGAATTGATGCATGGCCAGGCTTACCCCATGATTTTCTACGCTTTAAATTATCGTTGTGTATCTACTTTTCATCACCAGTCATGATACGGTGCAGGAAAACCTTTTCTTTTCTGCCGTTGAAGCGGTAGTTCACACGTAAGAAAATGGCGTTCGACGTCTCGGCTTTAATTCATACGGCACCCAATGTCCTTGCTTCTGGATCATTCCTAACACTTCTAAACTTTTTTAAACTGTTGACTCATCAACTTGTAATATTTTTTCAAGTTCTGCTAGCGTCTGACATCGGTCTTGATCAAGTAATTCCTTCAATTCTTTGTCTTCAAATTTTTTTTGGTGCGCCAGAAAATTCTTTATCCTCAAGTTCAAAATCATTATTTTTGAAGCGTTAAAATCAGTCTCTGCATGTCGTATCCGACAAAGCATTGTCACTATAGGTCTCAACAAAAATTTTGTGTGCTTCAGCTGCAGATTTCTTTTGAATAAAATAGTGCAATCAAATTGCCCGCAAATACACTTTATTTGGCACAGAAGTAGAAATTTTCAGAACTAATAAAAAATTACTGTGCTTACACTAAAAGGAACTATTATGCACTGAAATTTAAGGTTAGATACAGTACTTCCTTACAGGTGCGTCATCATTCGAAATTCCATGCACGGAGTATTGCTTTTGCCATCTTTAAAAAAAAACAGCGAGAACTTAGCTAAGGTCCTAATATTATAATTATTATTAATTATTAATTATTATTAGAACTTTATTGCTTAGCATAAAAAAATATTCCGAAAAGAATTTTAATTTGATTTTAGGATTAAAATGATAGTAGTCATGAAAATGGTTTATCCCAAAGACTTCAGTTTGAAGGACGAAGGATTGTGAAACTTGATAAACTAGCCGAGGATTTATAGTGTAAAAGATGTAGTGAACTTATATCTTCAAGACACAAGAGAAAAAAAGTCTCTGTGATTTGGCTAGCAAGATAACTGTGGAATGTTAGAAATGTTTTACTTTGATAGATGTACTAGTATATACCAATCCGAAAGTTACAGACAATCTTTATGCAGGCAACATTAAATTAGCTATTGGTTTGTATATATTATACTAGGTGTGATAAAAAATAAGGTGACTTTTTGAATTTCGCGCGCTCTGTACACTAATTTCAAATTTTTTTTATTTTTTTTATTATGTTGGTACACTCGTCACGATCATATATTCACAGATTCGACTATATAACATGTGTTGTTTTTATGTGAGAGGCATAAAGGTTAGACTCGTGTTTGCGTGCTCGGCGATTTTTTGCTGTTGAAAATAATGGAGCAAAGAGTTCGTATTAATTTTTGTGTATAAATGGTATTAAGTGCTTGAAAACTCTTGAAATGTTGACAGTGGCGTACGGTGAGTCAACTCTGAGCAAAAAAAAATGTTTATAAGTAGTTGAAGTTATTCCAAGAGCGCCGAGAAAATTTTAACGATTTTCCTCGCTCCGGACGCCCCAGCACGTCAAAAACCGACGAAAATGTTCAGAAAGTGAAAGAAATTGTGTTGAAAAATCATCGACTCATGATTAGAGAAGTAGCTGATTATCTTAACATATCATTTGGCTCGTGTCAATCGATTTTAACGGATGTTTTGGGTATGGCACGTGTGTCAGCAAAATTCGTTTAATGTTCCTGCGCGCACGTCGTTACTAGTGAGTAGTATTTTGGCCAAAAACAATACTACCATCATGCCTCAGCCACCGTATTCACCTGACTTGCCCCCCTGAGACTTTTTCCTCTTTCCAAAATTGAAAAGGTCCATGAAAGGACGAAGATTTGCGACGATAGAGGAGATTAAGGCTGCATCGCTGAAGGAGCTAAAGGCAATACCCAAAAGTGCATTTCAGAAGTGTTTTGACAACTGGAAAATCGCTGGCACAAATGCATTGTATCAGAGAGGGATTATTTTGAAGGGGATAACATAATTTTAGATAATAAATGAATATTTTTTATAAAAAATGAAAAGTCACCTTATTTATCACATCTCGTATATGATTAACATGTAAATGAAACCAGGAAATTTGTTTTTGCTGTAACGAGTATTCTTTTGTTTCTGCCAAAAGTGCATGAATCGTTTCGTCGTCCATTAGGTTTTCTTCTGTGACTGTCGCCTTATTCTTTCTCGGGCGTCCTCTGCCTCTTTTCTTCACTCCCTCCGTTCTCGACGTATTTTGTAAAATTTCCTTTTCAAATTCTACGAACCATGTTTCAGTGTTTATTTAACTGTTTAAATTTTCCCAGTTATCTAAATCTTGTTTCTTGTATTTATTTGCAAATACAAGTTTCTTGTTAAATCTCACATCTCTGCTTTCATAAAATTTTCCTTCTTCTGGTTTGAATAAAATATAGCCTGTCTCTTTGTATTCTACTAATATCGCTCGCTTCCCAATAAATTTAAATTTCGGACCTGCCTTTCGCTGCACTTTTATATAGGCTAAACATCCAAAACGTTTTAGCTGATTTATGTTTATTTTGTACTTTGGGTTAAATATTATAATTGGAGGAACCATTTCATTCGAAGCATGTGGCGTTCTGTTGTATGCAAATACAGCTGATACAAGAGCCAAATCCCACATGTTTTCAGGTAATCCAGAGTCATACATCAACGCTCGCACTTTCCTTTTTATTGTCTGATTAAATCTCTCAGATACTCCGTTATGTTGTGGGGTATCTGGACTAGCTAGCTGTAGCTCTGCCCTTAGTTTTTCTTAAACTTTTACTTTATAGCCTCCTGTGAATTCCGTTACTTGGTCTGTCCTTAAATAACATACTTTCGCATCCTTTCTTAACAAATTTCGTGCGCTCTTTACAAAACTTTCCATACAATGGCCTGTTTCAACTTTCGCTTTCATTGGGTACGCCATTGCTAACTGAAAGAAATTATCTATAAATACAGATATGTATTTATATCTCTTCGGATAAATCGCTAGACTTATTATCCCCATTACATCAGAATGAATTATCTGCAGAGGTTCTGTCGCTCTCCTTCGCACGTTGCTGAAAGGTAGTTTGTTTAATTTCGATATCAGACATACTTCGCAGTCCAGAATAGAATCATTAAATACTGTCTCTTTTAATTCTTTATTTTCTGGGAACTTCTTTTGCAATTATTTTAAATATCCCAAGGATGCATGTCCCATTCTTACATGCCACAGCATGGCTTTATTTTGGAGGATTGTTTACTTGACTTTTCTTCAAGTTTGACATCACAGTTCGCTTGTTCATCCTGTTGCATATCATTTGCTTCGTTTACTTGTCTGTCGCATAATGTGTTTTCAAAGTCAGAACTTAACTTTGTCCTGGTTTCTGTATTTTCAATTTCATTCGCTATTGAACTTTCTTCTTTTTCATTCGCTTTTCCTTTTCCTGTCGTACTTCAAGTTGTTACATATGCTATTATATTCCTTCTTCTTGTTCGCTCATTATCTGTCGATTTATTAATTTCAAACTCAACTATCTAATAAAGTTTTTTATATATGCTCGTAATAAATGACTCATTTGTTTCAGGATCATAAATATAAATTTGTTCATTGTCTAAATGAACGCTTAGTCCCTGATCAGTAAACTTTCGCAATGATAACAAATTCTCTGTTAAATCTTCCGCATATATAACGTTATTTAGATTAAGAATTTTGTTTTGTTTCGCAACTACTTGAACCGCCCCTACTCCCTCCGATCTTAAGTTCGCACTGTCGCTTTTATTCGCGCATCTAATTTCGCCAGGATTATTATCAAAGCTTTTAAATATTAATTTTGAATTTGTAAGATGTTCCGTCGCTCCCGTATCTATCAAAAATTTCGCTTATCCTAATCTCTCTTTTCTTTCATCCATACAATTTGATTCGAAGACGCTAAAATCTATTTTGGAATCTATTTCCTTTTCAATCAACGATTTTTCCTTGTACTCGCCTTTTCTATAGGAGGATTTTCTTTTTGCTTTTTGTCAATTGTATTTTCCAGTTTCTTTTAGAATGTTTTACTCTTGAAACTGTTAGTCCAGTCAAATTAGTCCTCAAAATAGAAGTAAGGTTACAAAAATTCCCATAGAGCTAAAAATCTGTATGAATGTTCAGAATACTATTATAAATGAATTGTGAAAAGTCCCCATCAATCCCCTTGTGCAAAAAATTTTATTGATGGTGAAAGTTTGCAAAAATGGGTTTTTCGCGTTTTTCAGCTAAACGGTGAGTTTTACAGCAAAAATAGTTCAGACAAAAATTGTAGATCATCCGATTCTCTACAAAAAATGTATCTACACTTTTTTTCATAAGTATTGCCATTTCCGTGATATAGCGGTTAAAAGAATTGAAAAAAATATTTTATTCGTAATATGCACGTTAATGTACTTTTATATACATTTTTGAAGCGTTATACGAGTAAAAATATGAGTCCCTATGTCTTATACATACAAATTATAAAATTCTTAGAACATAAATGAACGTCAAAAACTCCGCCCCTATTTTCATTTAGTCGCATGGCCTTGAGTAACATCTGTCTTCCATTCAATTGTCAGCGTGGCGATGCTCGTATACCTGCTCCGTTTCGAGGGTCTCATACTCAACAAAATACTGTTAGTCGTAAGCATTCCTTCGTAGTGTCAACTCGTGGCTATCGCTTATATTTTGTAACAAAGTTTGTACATTTTACTGTTTTTAAAAAAAAATGTCGCAACTCTGCTTTATTTGTAGTCAACCTTTGACTGAAAGTGGAGTTGTTACTGTTGATCGCGGCATGAAAGCATTAATTGATGCAAGTATTGAAAGAGGTGATGAGTTTTCGGAGTACCTGAAAGACCAGACATCTATCAAAATTCATGTGCAGTGTCGAAAAAATTATACTCGAAAAAGTAGCATTGATGCCGGGAAAAGACGGCGCCAAGAAGAAGAAGCTGGTTCATCAAAAATAAGTCCTCCTCGTACTAGAACACGAGTAGGTGAAACTACATTTTGCTTCAATCAGTGTTGTTTATTTTGCGGCAATGAATTAAATGAAGAGTTGGAGAAGAAAAAAGCACTGCAGTACCGACGTAAAATTTTTAAAGTGACTACACTTTCGTTCAAAGACAGTATTCTAACTATAGCTAAAACTCGTTGTGATGATGTAGCCAAAGCTGTTGCTGCTCGAATTGAATTTGAATATGATTTAGTCGCTGCCGAGGCTAAGTATCATAACGATTGCTACAATTCTTTTTTGAAACCGACCACTGGGGGTAAAGTCGGTCGTCCTCAAGATGAAGCTACAAATATTGCGATGAGAGAAATATTTAAGTATATTGAAAATAACGATGATTGTCAATTCACATTAGACGAATTAAAAAGTATTTGTAAAAAATCAATAATAGATAATAGAACCATTAAAATGCGATTGAAGTTGGAGTATGGTGATAAAATTATTATTACAGAAAAATCAGGATCATTAACATTCGTATGTTTTATTGATAGTCACTATGATATTTTAAATCAAGCTTGGTACGAAAAAAAAACAGATAAAAAAGAAGAGCGATTTCGCATCTTAGAAGCTGCAGCAGCAATTATTCGAGAGGATATTCAATGTGCAGTGTTAGATAATTCTAATTATCCTGCACCAGGTCTTATGTTTGAAGATATTGATACAGACATTCCAAAGTCACTGACTTATTTCTTGGAGAAGGTTATTTTAAAAAATAAACGCTTCAATTTAGAACATTTACAATTAGTATGCACGAATATTAGCCATAGTATTATGAGTGCTGTTCGGCCTAGGTCTTTCAAGTCCAAATTACAATTGGGTCTCTCCGTTTTTTTTCAATGGCGATTTGGATCGAAAAAAAGCGCCAAGCACACTACCTCATAGGTGGTGTGGAAACGTGTGCATATTACGAATAAAATATTGTTTTCAATTCTTTTAACCGCTATATCACGGAAATGGCAATACTTATAAAAAAAAGTGTAGATACATTTTTTGTAGAGAATCGGATGATCTACAATTTTTGTCTGAACTATTTTTGCTGTAAAACTCACCGTTTAGCTGAAAAACGCGAAAAACCCATTTTTGCAAACTTTCACCATCAATAAAATTTTTTGCACAAGGGGGATTGATGGGGACTTTTCACAATTCATTTATAATAGTATTCTGAACATTCATACAAATTTTTAGCTCTATGGGAATTTTTGTAACCTTCGAAGTCTTATTTGACTGGACTATGTTGTCTTTCTATTGTTTCTATATTCTATATTCTCATCCGCTATCCTACCGACAATTCGTCGCCTTTTACTGTCGTCTGTATCGCGTTTATTATTAAACTGCCTCTTATTTCCGCGATAATTATTTCCGCCGCTATATTTATAATTAATATTTTGTTGATACCTCTGTTCGCTTCTCCTCTTCCTTTCGCGACACTCTGCTGCTTTGTGGTTGATTAGCCTTTTGCTTTCAAAACATACCTTTTTGTTAGCGCCCTTGTGCGGGCAATCGAATGCCATATGAAATCGTCACAATTGAAGCAGCGTGGTGCCTCCTTTGCGTTTGTCGCTACCATCGCTGTCGCCTTTTCCGTCGCTGTCATTTGTCCTTTTATGCTTTCAAGCTGTAGAACATATAATTTTAATTGATCATAATTTAGAATTTTATTTGTAGTGCTTCTTATCATAAAATCTATATTTTGGATCTGAGGCACTTTCGTTAATATAGAGTTGCAAAACGCTTCTCGCTTTTCCTTGTTTGACAAAATATTATTACATGATAACTTATTATGACTTCTAACCAGCTCCTCAAAACGGTCTATAAATTCTGTCACCTTTTCTTTAATCGGATTATATTGAATTTTATATAGTTTTCTTCTAATTGTTGTAGAAATTACGTTAGTTTCACTTGATTTTATTTTTTTAATTGCATTTAATAATTCTACCGGATCTTTTATATCTATTACTTTCGAATAACAATTAGAATCAATGCGATTTATTATTATGTCCCAAACCTTAAACTTATATTTTTCTTTAGCCGCGTTATCAAGCGAGTCGTCAACTTCTATAGACTCATCTATTATGTACATTAAGTCGATTTCCTTAAGTTCTGAGTTTAAATGATTCAGAAAATATTCTAATTTTGTTTGTTTTGTTAATTTATAATCGCGCCTAATTGTTGTAACTTTGCCGGATAATTCTGTTTTAAGTGTTTCTTGAATTTAACGTGATACATTTCCAAAACTATTTTTAACTCTACTGTTATTAATATTGATTTTCTTTAGTTTATTTTTAATTAGTTTATTGATTTCTAATCTATCTATGCCGTTATTAATAACTGTCGAATTATGAACAATTTCTGACCTTAAATTGTCTATATCTCTGTTGCTTTTTCCGTCGCTTACATTCGAATTCTCATCGCTAGTTTTAGATTTATTCGAACTGGCCTCTTCTTCCAACTCTAGGAAGTTTAGAGTATTTTCATGACGCACACGATTCATTAGTG